>JBAMCP010001094.1:0-28111 GCA_037075105.1 Lissocephala sabroskyi | reverse complement strand
GCGTTCACCGTTTTCTGGCTGCTCTTTGGCATCCTCGGCTACTTCATTGCCAGGCGCTTCAAGGAAAGGAAACTCATTCGCTGCTGCGTCCTCCTCACCGCCGTCTGCTGCTGGCTCGTGTGGGTTGTCACCTTTCTCATGCAACTCAACCCGCTAATCGGGCCAAGGGCCAGCCAGACTATAATCTATGCTTTGATCACCTATTGGGATAATTCCAAACTTCACCAGCAAGATGATCCATAAAAAAAACCAACAACAAGGGCGGCGAGGGCAGCAAAACTATTGCCATCTCTTTCTGCCCACAGCCAGCAGGGCAAACAAAGAAAAATAAAAATTCACTCACCTGCAGCAACACCAACACAAGCGCAAGAAGCCGTTGCCGTTGCTAGTTGAGACTCCAAGGGAATGCGGGAAATATTTACTGCGCAATAAGAATTATTCAGTGTACATCACTACGCAGTCTTTGTACATCACTAAAATGCGCATTAAATGCTTTAAAAAACACTAATTATTTGTACATTCCACCGGCCGACCGACGCCGCCCACGCTGGAGGCGAATTCATTAAAAGCGTTTAAAAAACCACGATCACTTTTAGCAAACACATGCAATTTAAGCTTTACCACATACTTATTCATATTTCACTAGTTCGCTTAACTTTTACCGGGTTTAAATTAGTTAATTTTAATATTTTATTGCACAAATTGCAACGCCTTGCGAAATTATTAATTTTCGAATAGCGGTTCTTTTTGTTTCTCATCTTCACCACACGCTGGCCCAGGGCTGCCACTGTCTCTTGCAGGCTAACAAGCTCACTGCTAAGGCACTCGGTTCAACCGCCAACTTACGTTGGCTTATTACTTAAATTTCTGGCCAAGTTTTTATAGCTTTACATTGTTAAAAAAAATATTATATTGATTAAATTAAATTAATGAAGAAACATAGTAATTTTAGGCTAACTTACGCCCTTGCTGGCGTTTTCTTGTGCCCGCTTATTTAAATACGCCAGAGTTGCCAGATTTGCTGGCTGAAAAAAGCTGACTGCTGCCGCACTGCCAGTGTGGGGAATATAAAAACTCAACAATGGTATTTTTTTCCCACGCTGTTGCGCGGCTTTTGGTTAAAATTTGAATTAAAATTACATTACAAAACAATTTAGAGTTTAACAAGAAAAAAACACAAACAATTAGCACTTACAGTGCCTGAAATACTGGTCAGTATCTGTAAATAAAGTTAATATTATTTGAATATATAATATTTAAATATTATATCTAATTTACCTATAATAATTTGCCTTGAAGGGCCCCGCCTTGCTGAGGCCCAGGAACTTGGCCTGCTCGTCGCTCAGCTCGGTCAGGTGGGCATCAAATGTGGCCAAATGCAGGCTGGCCACGTACTCATCTGGAATTTAGAAGTTCTAATGAAAATGTTTTAGAGATTTCCTGGATATTTACCCATTTTCTTGGGCAGCAAATAGACGTCGGACTTATAGCGCCCCGGGGCCGCGTTGTAGAGCTCGATGAGGGCCAAGGCTTGGGTGGAGGAGGCCACGGACACCACAAAGGACGAGATGGTGGAGCAGGACAAGTTGACCAGCCTGCCCTCGGCCAGCAGTATAATCATCTTGCCATCCGGCCAGATTATATGGTCCACCTGGGAACGCACGCGCTCCCAGCGCAGCTCAGCGCTGTGCAGGCTCGACTAGGAAATAAAAATTAAGGACTGGCAAGGATTGTTGGGTCGCCTGACTCACCACATCGATTTCGGAGGAGGAGTGCCCCATGTTGCAGACAATGCAGCCGTTCTTCATGCGGTCCATGTGCTCCCGACTGACCACGCCCTTGTTGCCGGTGGCAGTGACCACCAAGTCCACCGAGCGGATCACCTCGCCCAGCCGCACCACCCGGAAGCCGTCCATGGCTGCCTGGATGGCGCAGATCGGATCGATCTCGGTGATATAGACGATGCAGCCCTGGCCCCTCAAGGACTGGGCGCAGCCCTTGCCCACATCCCCATAGCCACAGACCACCACCTGCTTGCCACCAAACATAATGTCCGTGGTTCGCTTGAGGCTGCCAAAGAACGAAATTAATAAAAAGAATCTTTTCTTTTAGTCCAGCTCACCTGTCCAGAATGGAGTCCCGGCAGGTGTAGTAGGTGTCGAATTTGTTCTTGGTCACCGAGTCGTTGACGTTGATGGCCGGCACGGATAATTTGCCAGCCTTGGACATTTGGTAGAGCCGATGGACGCCGGTGACGCTCTCCTCGACGATGCCCTTGATGGAGCGGAAGTAGTCCGGGTATTTCTTGAGCATCAGGTGGGTGGCATCCCCGCCGTCGTCCAGGATCATATTGGGCACCCAGCCCTCCTGGTGGATGCAGCGGTCCAGGCACCACCAGAAGTCCTCCTCCGTCTCCCCGCGCCAGGCAAAAATCGCCACGCCCGCCTCGGCCAGGGCAGCGGCCACGGCATTTTGGGTGGAGTAAATGTTGCAGGCCGCCCAACGGACCGTGGCCCCCAACTGGATGAGCGTCTCTATAAGGACGGCTGTCTGGGCGTTGATGTGGGTACAGCCCACGATCCTGGCATTTTTCAAGGGTTTGTCGGCCGCGGCTCGTTTGCGCAGGGCCATGATTCCTGGCATTTCCTGCTCGGCGATTTCAATCTCCCGCCGGCCAAAGGTATTCTTGGCTATGTTCTTCACACAGAAATCAGAGCTGTTGCTGCTGTTGCGCTGCTTGCGGTCCTTCGGGGTGATCTCCTCCTCGTCCGAGCTGCCCGTGAAGCAGGCTAGGGGAAGGGGGGAGGAAGTAGAGTAATTGAAGGTTGAAAAGGTGTTGGACTGGCTTACCCGAGCTGAAGGAGCAAGTGGACACATCGGAGAAGCGGCGGGCCTCGATGTTCGGCTTCTTCACGGCCGTCTGGGGAGAGAAAATCAAAGGATTAAAAGAACTGAAAGAAGACTGATTTTACACCCTTAAAAATAAGGCTTTTTGGCTGACTTTTCCACCCAAAGGAATTCTGTGGCTTTCTTAAGTTTCTAAAGGAGATTTAAAGTTTTCTAAACTCTTCCTTTCTTCCTTAAAACCCTTTTAAAAATAAATCTTTAAGACTCTTCTCGTCTCTCCCACAAAAGCTGGCTGCTTTCGAGTGGGGAG
The DNA here is from genome assembly GCA_037075105.1 of Lissocephala sabroskyi. NCBI lineage: Eukaryota > Metazoa > Arthropoda > Insecta > Diptera > Drosophilidae > Lissocephala > Lissocephala sabroskyi. Next base: position 24,954 of record JBAMCP010001094.1, on the reverse strand, counting down.
AGAAAACAAAGGATTTAAAGAACTGAAAGAGCTACGATTTTAGACCTTAATAAAAAGGCTTTTTCATGGGCTTTCTTTTTTCTATAACTGCCTAAAGGGACTCTGTGGCTTTCTTTAGATTCTAAAGGAGATTTAAAGTTTTCTAAAACCCTCCCTTTCTTCCTTAAAACCCTTTTAAAAATAAATCTTTAAGACTCTTCTCGTCTCCCAGACAAAAACTGGCTGCCTTCGTTTGGACCCAACGAGGCGTCGTCGTTTATCGCCAATTTGTTGGTTCCGCAGAAAACTCGCACATTGGAAAAAAACTGGATTCTATTAACGTCTTTAATTAGCACCTTTTTTTTGGGCGGGTTGGCTGAGAGATTCCGCGTGAATTTCCGCCCAGTTAACCCCACATAAACCCCAACAATTCGCAGGCCCATAAATCCATTTGCATGCGCCTTCCCCAATTAAACGAGAGCGCGAGAAAATCTATTGTAATTGTTTCTAATTATTTCAATTAGCAAAGGGAAACCAAACAGCCACCTGGGCAGGGAACAGAACCAACCGAAAAAAGGAAATAAATTCGGTCAGTCACGTGACAAGATCAATTGAGAAATCAAGCGGGTTTAAGGTTGTGGAAATCTTTTTTAGCTGAAGATTAAATGGTTCCACTTACCTTATCAGCCAGACTGAGGTCAGCCAGCGAGGTGTCCGGCACTTGGCTCATTTCGCAGTTTATCTCTCGCCGCTCTCGCAGAACAGATCAAGTTTTCCTCCGGAGACTGCGGATGACCTTCGACGAAATAACGAAACTGGTTCTATGCTCGGGGGGTTATCTGGTGCTGGAGTGCTTCTATTTTCGTTCTATGCACTTTGGGCAGCCATTAGAGACCGGCTCTGGGGGCGGCTGAGACTCGTTTGGAGAGCGTTGAAGATTTTTGGGAGGTGCCGCTGGCCACGTCCGCGCTCGGCTGGCGTAAACAACCGACTGATTCATATGGCGGGCTCTTTTTTTATTGGGAGCACGCGGCGGCCTGGCGATCGTATAGAAATAAATAAATAACAAGCGGCACGAAAGTGTGCTAAAATCCAGAGACCATAAGGGGCTTCTTATCGGAGAACTCTTCTCTCCCGCTTATCAATCCGTTTTTGTTTTTTTAGCTCAATCAATTCTGACGTAGATTGTTGTCCACTCGATCGACAGAAATTCGGCATTATCGGCGGTTTCTCGTCTTCCAGGCCGACATTTTCAATTAGTGGGTTTTATTGAGGGTGGGATTTGGGCTTCTCCATTTTGACACCACGAACGTCCAATAGAAAATTCAATTAGTCGGCCGAATGGACCATAAAATCCGAGGGATGCTGGCTGGACTGCTGGGGGTTGTTTGGCAGGACGAGGGGAAAGGAAAGGCGGTTGGGGGGTTCAGTTTTGTGTTCTTTACTTGGTCATTTTGCCTGAAAACAAATGGCTGCGTTTTCATTTAAACTTCTACCGAAATAAACTAAATAACAACAAAATAAATTCCATCCGATCTTTTGCGTTTCGTCCTTCCATCACAGTCACTTGCCACGACTTAAAGCCTTTCAATCTTATGTACATATATCCTTTTTTGTCAGAGAGAGAACTATTTACACACAGAGAGGCAATGTCCCTCGAAATGTTCTATACTAATTACGGGCTACTAGTCAACTTAATACCATCGATTAGGGCTAAGGTTCGAGCGTATCGGCTGCTCTCTCTCGGCCTCAGAGAGATCCGACCTTCTCCATGAGATACCAGGGCAGAAAAACGGAGACGGCCACGGCGGCCACGCAGGTGGCGCAGAGGGCCAAGGTGGCTGGCAGATTGGCTATGGAGAAATGCTCTTCTTGGTAGTCCAGCTCCTCTTCGTGGGGATGCTTCTCGAACTCCAAGACCTCCACATCGAAACGAAAGCGGACTTTGGAACGCGGCGACTCCTTGCGCCACACCAAATGCCCAGAGGACTCGCGCCGTTCCAGGCTCCATTTGGGGTCGTGCACTAAAAGGAAACCAAGAGAAATATAGAATTTATTTAAGTATTTCGTAATTTCTTAAGTTCTCCAAGCAAAAGAATTCGCTGACACCCAAAAGTAGGCAACGTTTTTTTTGGCTACCAAAAATCGGCGAATATTGAGTAATTTGATTATTTTTCTCTTTTTAATTAAAACAATCATTAATTAATGATCTTGATCTTTAAAAAAATATTCTCTGTTTTGGTTCTTAAGTGGAAAATTGATTTTCCTTAGAGACATTCCTTTTGGGGATCCACTGTAAATGGGTCAATGCGCTTACCTGATCCGGTCATTGTGACGCCGTCGGGCAGTTTGTCTATATATGCAAATTCCGATGGGATTGTGAACTGTAATTAAAAGCGGAAATTCGTTTGATAAGTTCAACGACTTCAAATCCACAACAATCAATCAATTTTGGATTACTAATGCGCTTTGCTGGGGATTATTGCACTCCAGGAATGAGGAAGGAAAAAGGGAACAAAGAATTATAAGGTAATAAAAAAGGGTAAGTAGATTCCTAAAACAATTAAAGTTTAAAGACAGGAAATTGCAGGCTAAGGAACTGAAGAAACCGAAGAACACAGAGAACCTTCAATTATTTATGAAAAAGTAAACTTCTTTAAAAGATCAGGGTTCCTGAGAATCCCAGATTCCCAAAGCAATTAAAGTTTAAACACGGGAACAGAAAGAACTCAAGGAATTCAAGAACACAGAATTCCTTCAATTATTTATGAAAGAGTGAACTTCTTTAAGAAATCCGGATTCCTGAGAATTCCAGATTCCCATAGCAATTAAGCAATTAAAAGACAGGAATTTTCAGCCTAAGGAACTCAAGAAACCCAAGAACACAGAGGACCTTAATTTAATTATGAAAGAGTGAACTTCTTTAAAAGTTTAAGGTTCCTGAAAGTCCATAGAAGAGAACTTTATGGAAGAGTAAACTTCTTTAAAAGATCAGGGAAGAGAGCCGGGAAGTTCTTATAGAAAGAATACTCCCCACTGTCTCTTTAATTTCCCATAGCGCGCGCCATTTTGAAGCCCATTAATCGGCGAGACCGTTAATTTGACGCCCCGAAAGTTCTGCCCACTAATCGAATAAATCGAATGGTGTTAATTTGTAGGGAAAACGTCCAATTAACTGCGAATCACAGGAGGTGGGGAAAGCCCGCCCACCCCGCGGGCAGCCCCATGACGAAGGCGTCCATTAAAATTGACTCACTGACCTTTCCGCGCGGCCGACAGCGCTTCGCGGTTGCGGTAATCGAAACAAATTTGTATCGATGAGTGTGTGTGCGTGTGTGTGTGAGTGTGTGTGTGTGTTTTTGCACTCACCGACAGCGGCCATGACAAAATTGAATTTACATTCATTGCACGCATCGAGGAAAAAAAAATAACAACGCGATTTGTGAGGCAATTGATTGAGTGACCGTGCCCCCCTCCACCCTACCCCACCCCCCACGAATTGAGGCAGATCAATAACACAACAGACAGCCCGTCCAGCCGTCCGTCCGCCTGTCCCTCTGGCGGGCAAGTTCGTTTACTTTTTCCCCTGTCAAGTGACGATTTCATTCCTAATCAAATCGGGTCACTATCACGCCACCGCCACCAGTCGCGGGGGCCCTACCCCCCCCCCCCCCTTGTAAATTTGTTGTTGTCCATTGACCCAATGCCGTTAGGGGAGAAGGGGGTGGGGGGCTGACAACACATGACCACAGCACGAGGCGCTGCCTTCCCCCCAGCGACTTATCTTTTCGGGGGGGTGGGGGTTGGTTTTTTGGCTTTTCACTTTCACAAACTTACATCGATTTTTGTATATAGTTTGGTGGCCTAACGGGACCTTTGTCTGCTAAATGGAAAACAGATATTTCTATTATTTTAATGGGCAAATCACGTTCAAGGGAAAACAAAGGAAACCAATTCAATAAATAGAACTCAAGATTTCCCCACGAATCCGAAACGAACCCCAAGACAAAGGGGACTTTGTAATATTCCAGAACGTAGAAGATGATTTATAGAGGGAAATTTGAAGGTAAAAAGAAATCAAGAAATTAATCTTTCTTGAGTTCCTTAAGAAATATTCTCGAAATCCCAAGATGGCGAATCTTGAGACATCCAAATTTCAATTGTTTTTTTTTTTAAGGTTCCTTGAAAGATTTGAAGACAAACCTAAAAGTTCCTTAAGAAAGATTATCAAAATCCCAAAAATATCATATTCTTGGGGAACTTTAGACTTCCAATTTCAATTGTTTTTTTTAAGGTTCCTTGAAAGATCTCAAGAGAAACCTAAAAGTTCCTTAAGAAAGATTCTCGAAATCGAAATTGAGACTTCCAATTTCAATTGGTTATTATTAAGGTTCCTTGAAAGATTTGAAGACAAACCTAAAAGCGTTTTTAATTGAGAGATTTTGTTTGATTTTTCTGTGTCCCACTTCAAAGAGCGGAAGAGGAAGCAAAAACAGAAAAAAAAACCCCACCGAATGCCGAGCAAAACAGATGCCACCAAAACAATCAAAATCCGCTGATCTGCGTGACGTCAACGGGGGTAAAAAAATATTCACAATTGTTACCGCCGGAGGAATCACACAAGCGGGGAAATATTTTCGAGGTCTTTACCGGTTTGAAATGCCTGCGAATTTATAGAGGAATTTTTGTTATAATTTGGATCACGAAATACTGATAAAATATAGAGCGATAAATCCCAACTACGGATCCATGGCAGACTGGCCGCGGCGGCGAGTCGAGAGGCACTGGAAATTCCGCGCCGATTGGATTGCTCGTCGTGGGCCATTGGACTTTGCGCGAATTGCGTGCTCTTGGGCATTTTATATTATTAAAAAATAAAAAGGAAAATGCAAAAACAAAAAACAAGATGTTTTTTTGTTGATTTAACCCTTGAGCGCGTGGCCACAAAACGACCCCCCGAGCAATTTTTCAGGGTGAACTGAAAATGAAAGTAGAATTTAAAAAACAAAAATCTTTGGAGAACTCAAGATCCCTCAATGGGGTAAAGATTTTAGGCCCCCAAACAGCAAAGCAAATTTGACTAATTTCTTTAATTTTTTTTTTGGGGGTGGGGGGTCGGTTTTCTAGGCAAATGTTTACTGTACTTTGTGGTTGTCAAGAGGCGAGTAAATATTTACAAAAAGCACACATATCATAGATAATGGCAAAAAACACACACACACACACGCACACACCCACTATAATCAGAGAGGGTTCAGAATTCACTGGGAGGTAATCACGCTGATAAGCAAAGTGAGTAATTGAAATTTTTAACTCTCGAAATTTAAGTTTTTTTTTAAATTTATTTACCGTCGAGGTCGCCGCATATAAATCTGCGCTTGGGCAGTGAGTAAAAAAAATATATTCACGATCTTGAAATAAAGCTTTGCGTCGGGTGAGGGGGGCGCGGGGGGGGCACCGAAATTTGACCACGCGCAACTACTGAAAAAGCACCGAACGAACTATCGGGGTCTAGGCATGGAAACCGACTAACATATGCAAGTCTACGGCAGTCGGGGTATATGGTCCCCCCTCCCCTACGCCCCACCACTTCCCCTTCAACGAGTGCGGCTTGCGTGTGTGTGTGTGTATTTATGAATGGTGGCAGCAGAAATGTCTAATAGGCGCGGGGGGCTCGGCTTTGTTTTGCTTGTAAAAAAAAACCAAAGCTTCGCTTCTCTAGCAGTTAGAGAGCTTTTTGGTTTTGTTTATTTTTAGGCAAAAAGGTTTAATAAGAAATTCAAAGCCTGTTGGCAGTTCTCTTTTCCCCTCTCAAAACAGCCGTTACTCGCCGAAAGCTTTTCGAACTTCAAGAGTTGCCATTATCACTGCTCATCAGCTGCAATTAGAGCAGCACAGCGATTAAAACTAACGAGTGAGGGGGACACAGCGAGAGGCCACAATGAGTAAACATCTCTATATGTGTGGGTGAGATATGCTGGTTGGTTTAATTGTATTTGTTTTTGAGTTTTGTTCTTAAGGTTTTTCTGTCGTGACAGTCAGTCTATCAGCGCAGCAGCCAGCGGCACCAACGCCTCTCTCTTTTGCTTTTCCAGCGAACTACAAGTATGTGATCCGTTATGTCTGAAACTTCAAATCAATCGCAGTCGGACGATAGCAACAGCTGCCTGCACGACGTGCTGCAGACTTGCGCCAATATTCCCTCCCTGGACGACAGTTTGTGTGGAGAGCATTTGCCTATCGATTACGGGGATTTCAGCGACAAGATGATATCGCCGAATCCGTATTCGATAAGCGGCAATATATCGATTTCGAATAGCAGCTATGCCAGTGAGGATTTGACGACTGAGAATATACTCGAAATCGGCGGACGCATCTCGTTGGCCTATGAGAATCTACACACAATTCCAAGGCGGATAGCGGACAAGTTTGCCGGGCAAACCAAATGCCTCGATCTCAGTCACAATAACTTCCAGAATCTCTCGTTCTTGTCCTTCTTCGAGGACCTTCACACCCTCATACTCGATCGCAATGGCAATTTGGATGTCAATACTTTACCCTACCTGCCCGGCCTGAGTATTTTGTGGTGAGTCGACCACCCGCTCCCCTCACCGATCCAACTTACTGTGTTTTCTGTTGCAGGATAAACAATTGTGATATCACGAACATCACCGACTGGATCCACCGCATTGAGCGGCAGTGCCCTTCCCTGGAGCATCTGTCGATCATGGGCAATCCGGGCATAAAGACGGTCTTCAGTTTGAGCCTCAAGCCGGCCGATGATTTCCACTATCGCGATTATATTTTGCAAGTTTTGCCGAATCTGAAATACCTGGATGGCCTGCCGCGCTATGGCGGCCAGGGACTGCCGGCTGCCTCGTCCTCGTGCGCTTCGATGGGCGGCCAAGAGTCCACCAGCGCCTCCGACTGCCGGCCGCTCCAGCAGCCCTCACCGTATCGCTTGGGCAAGGCCATCAGCAGCGCCTCGCCCACTCTGAGTTTCAAGGATCTCTTTCGATTAAGGCAGCGCAAGAAATCTCACAACAACAACAACGGCAACAACGGCTACGGCTCATCCACCAACTGATAACTGCCAGCCGCTCCCCAGCTCCTCGTACAGTAGGCAAAATATTCCACTAGCTGCGACCACTGGCGACTGGGATGACTGGAGTCCATTAACCCAGTAGAGTGGCGTTGTTATTTTTAGCTGCCGCGAGAGAACAACAAGCTGCTTATCGAGGCCGCCCGCTCGTTGATTGCACCTATAAACATCCACAGATTTACATATATATATGGAACCCTCTCGGCTCGACTTACATATAAATTTTAAATTGATTTCAACTAAGCGAAATAGTCAGTCACCCCGTCGGCCGTTTAGTTCCGCTTAATATCTTTCGTTTTTTTTATTTAAACGCTCACACACTCACGCACGCACGGGGGGTTGGGGGGGATCGGCCAACACCAAAAACAAATACAATTCTATGTAAATGACGCGGGAAACAAAAAGAGGCGTGTTGTTTTTTTTTTGGAATAGTTTACGATATTTTTTTATGCTGGTTATTGCACCTGCTTGGAGTCAACTGACTGGGCGGGTCAGTTGGATTTAATCTCTATGTTGGCAAAGGCAGCATCCAGGGAGCTAATAAGCTTGTCGTTGTTCTTGATCGTTGACGAATTGGCCGTGTGCTGGGCCACCTGGTCGAGGGCCCATTGGGCCAGCTTCTGGGCCTCTTTGCGCTTCGAGCCCAAGGCCCGCGAGTTGGCCACAAAGCTGCAGCACAAATACAAACCATAAAGGGCACGCAAACTGTGAGCATTCAGCTTGATGGCCTGTGAGTAATAAGTCCGCGCAATCTCGATGTTCTCCATGCCGCCCTAAGGAACAGCAAAGATCAATCAATTAAGGTCACAAAAATGCGGGTGGACCCACTCACCATAGTGTAGCGTATGTCGGCCAGACGCTGGTATATCAGATGGCTGTGGGGATTGTGGAGCAGCACTTCCTCCATGCAGAAGGCCGCCTTGTTGTACTCGCCCTCGGCCAGGTACATGTTGCACAGCTCGTGCCAGGCCTCCTGATCCGACATGAATCTAGGGAAAATAAAACCATTAAACAAAGCTCAAAAAAAGGAGATGTTTTCAGTTACTTCTTTAGATACTCGTTGAGCTCCTTGATGGCTTCTACACGCCGACCGCGTGCCTTGAGTATGGCAATCTTGCGTTTGCGCGGCGCCGCATTCGTCTCGTCTTTGGCAATAATGGCATCGAGGACCTCATCGGCCTCGTCATAGCGCTCCAGGGCCTCCAGTCGCATGGCTTTAAACTTCAGCACCCTTAGGCTGCCCGGGAACTCGGCGCTCAGCTGCTTGGTGCACTTTGTCGCTATGTCAAAGCGTGCGGTGTCCAGGGCAGCGATGATGACCTGCTCGAGAATGAGGTGGCGCTCGTTGCCGGTTTTGTGTACTTTGTCTTCGAGCACGGCCACCCAGAGCTGGATGACATCGTCGCTGCGGCGTTCGCTGTCCTCGCGCCATTTTCGGAACTGATCCCGCACATCTGAGCAAATGGAAATGGGAACGTTTTATTGACTTTTCATTTGCGAGATTTGCACGGTCATTCTGCAGTGGCAGATTTGCCGGTTATTTGGTTTTGGGGAAAATACGCACCTGACCAACTCATTTTCTCGTAATTAAGTGCCATGGTTATTCTAATTAATTATTGGTTGCCCTCAAAAATTATAAATTAGCTTATACGCACGAGCTGCTGGCTCACTAACACTACGAAATGTTCTAAGAGCCTAAAAAATACAACCAGCCAGGGTTGCCCAGTCATCGTCATAAATAAATTGGTGACATTTTAGGGGGAAATTATAAAAGAATTTAGCTAAAAAAAAGGGAAGAAAATATTTAATTGTATCAAATTAAGAGAGCCATTTTGTTCCACGTTTTGTTAGCTTACAATTCATAAAAATTAGCCAGGGTAGCCCCGTGCAAGCCAGAGATGTCGCCTTGTTTTTTTACATATAATAAATCAATAAAAATATGTAAAGAATTCTGTTTTCCTAAACTGAAATTTAAATTTAATTAATTTTAATACTTAAAAATTATCTTGGGCAACTTATTTCTTTTTAATTTCCCTTTAAAATTCATCTTCGAAAAAGGGTTGCCTGTGGTAATCATTTTCGAAATTGTCTCGGCAGGGTTGCTGGGATCTCGATAACTTTTTCAAGCGTCTCTGTGGCTTGCGCATTCCCGCCAAAACCGCAATCGCATTGCATTTAGAAGCCAAGCTGCATTGCTGTTGAATTGTTTAATAGAATTTGTTATTTATTATTGGAGAACATGGCCCACGATGCTGAGCAATACATCAAGGATATCCAGCGGGAGTATGTGGACTTCCTGGACGACGAGGAAGACCAAGGCATCTACTCCGGTCATGTGAAGGACATGATCGCCGAAAACAGCAAACGCCTTGTGGTAAACATCAACGACCTGAAGCGCAAGAATCCCCAGCGTGCCCTCGGCCTCCTCAGCAATGCCTCAGACGAGCAGCTGGCCTTCGGCCGGGCTCTGAAAGAATACACATCCACCGTGGATCCCAGCTATGCCAAAGGACACGAAGACTTCTTCGTAGGCTTCGAGGGCTGCTTTGGCAACCGCCATGTGACCCCGCGCTCCTTGTCCTCCATTTTCCTGGGCAATTTGGTCTGCGTGGAAGGCATTGTCACCAAGGTGTCCCTCATCCATCCAAAAGTAGTGCGCAGCGTCCATTACTGCCCGGCCACCAAGAAGGTGCTGGAGCGCAAGTACACAGACCTCACCTCCTTCGAGGCTGTGCCCTCGAGCGCCGTCTATCCTACGAAGGATGATGATGGCAACTTACTTGAAACTGAGTTCGGGCTGTCGGTGTATAAGGACCACCAGACGCTGACCATCCAGGAGATGCCGGAAAAGGCTCCAGCCGGCCAGCTGCCTCGCGCCGTGGACATCATTTGCGACGACGATTTGGTGGACCGTTGCAAGCCTGGGGATCGTGTCCAGATTGTGGGCAACTATCGGTGTTTGCCGGGCAAGCGCGGCGGCTACACCAGCGGCACTTTCCGCACTATTTTGCTGGCCAACAACATATCGCTGCTCAGCAAGGAGAACAACCTGGACATCTCCCGCGAGGAGATCATGGTCTGCAAGAAGCTGGCCAAGAACAACGACATCTTCGAGCTGCTCAGCAAGTCCCTGGCCCCCTCCATCCATGGCCATGCCTACGTCAAGCAGGCCATACTCTGCCTGCTCCTGGGCGGCGTGGAAAAGCTCCTACCCAACGGCACTCGCCTGCGTGGGGATATAAATATCCTGCTGATTGGGGATCCCAGCGTGGCCAAGTCCCAGCTGCTGCGCTATGTTTTGAACACGGCCCCGCGGGCCATTCCAACCACCGGGCGGGGATCCAGCGGCGTGGGCCTGACGGCCGCGGTCACCACGGACCAGGAGACTGGCGAGCGGCGCCTGGAGGCCGGGGCCATGGTCCTGGCGGATCGCGGGGTCGTGTGCATTGATGAGTTCGACAAGATGAGCGACATTGACCGCACGGCCATTCACGAGGTCATGGAGCAGGGCCGCGTCACCATTTCCAAGGCCGGCATACATGCCTCCCTGAATGCCCGCTGCTCGGTCCTGGCCGCGGCCAATCCTGTCTACGGTCGGGTGGGTAAACCATTTTTAGATCTTTGTTAACTTTTCTGACTTTTTGCTCACCGCAGTACGATCAGTACAAGACGCCCATGGAGAACATTGGCCTGCAGGACTCGCTGTTGTCCCGCTTTGATTTGCTCTTCGTGATGCTGGACGTGATTGACAGCGACGTGGACCAGATGATAGCGGACCATGTGGTGCGCATGCATCGCTACCGCAACCCCAAGGAGGCCGACGGCGAGCCCCTCTCCATGGGCAGCTCCTATGCCGACTCGCTCTTCATTTCCAACAGCGATGAGGTGGGTGGCCAGGGAACCTTTCTCTCCTTGTTTCTCACCTTTCTCCTCTCTCTCTTTAGAAAAAGGAAACCGAAGTCTATGAGAAGTACGACGCTCTGCTGCATGGCAAGTCGCGCAAGCGGCAGGAGAAGATCCTCTCGGTGGAGTTCATGCGCAAATACATCCACATAGCCAAGTGCATGAAGCCCAAGCTGAGCGAGCAGGCCTGCGAGGCCATAGCCAATGAATACTCCCGGCTGCGCTCGCAGGAGGCCGTGGAAACCGACGTGGCCCGCACTCAGCCCATCACCGCGCGCACGCTGGAAACTCTGATCCGCCTGTCCACGGCCCATGCCCGGGCCCGCATGTCCAAGACGGTGACCATTGACGATGCCCAGGCGGCCATTGAGCTCGTGCAGTTCGCCTACTTCAAGAAGGTCCTGGAGAAAGAGCGCGGCCACAAGCGGCGCCGCGATGGAGCCTCCTCGGGTGAGGAGGACGAGGTGGCCGAGTCCCAACGCTCGCCCTCGCGGCGCACCAAACGCACGCGGGTTGAGGCCGCCACGTCGGCCGCCTACGACAGCGACGAGGACATTGAGACGCCGCCGCCCGATGCCGGGGACTTGACGCGCCGTGAGACCCGCCGCTCGCTGCCCGCCACGGCCGAGACCAGCCAGGCCAGCAGCTCGGTCCCGGCCAGCATCAGCGAGGAGCGCCTGGGATCCTTCAAGAACGGACTGCAGCGGCTGTTCCGCGAGGCCCGCGAGCAGAGCCTGCCGCTGGCCAGGATCACCACAGCCATCAACGAGGGCCAGGCCGAGCCCTACGGGGCGGGCGAGATCGAGGCTGCCGTCCACAGGATGACCGAGGACAACCAGATTATGGTGGCCGATGATATTGTGTTCCTCATTTAGGCTCGCTTCAATTTATTGGAAAAGAATTAAAAAACGAAATTAGTAAGCAACCTGTGGGGAGTCCTGGCGCAGCAGCTTCAACGGCTCAGGCAGGAAGCGGCGCAGGAAGTCCAGGCCCTTGGGAAAGGACTGAATGCTCTCCTCGAACACATACAGATCCGGTTGCACAATGTCCCTGAACGTCAGCTCCTCGATGTTGCCAATCTCAATGAGAATTTCCAAGGACTTCACCTGGACATAAGACGAGGACTCCACTGGCTGGCGTATGGTCTTCCGGACGAGCGTGCGGTGCGGCTCCCTGACCAGCCGGGCATTATTTTTTACGAGTATGAGATCCAGCTCCTTGTGGGCCTGGCGCACCGACTGGCAGAGCCCGTCGAGCCGGCACAGCAGCTTGAGCAGGGCGGCCTCCTGGTCAGGCTGCTGCTCCAGCCAGCGGTCCAGGCGCAGGGGCAGCTTCAGTCGCAGCTGGAAGTCCAGCAAATGATGGGCCGCAAACCAAGGATCTAAGGAAGCCGGGGAGTCATAAACAAGAGAGTGAAGGAAAGGAAGCTTGGCCAACTCACCCAGTCGTGCGGGTTCAATGGCCAAGGCCTGGATCTTGACTGCCCGGTGGAGCACATCCAGAGGCTGGAACTGGGCCACCACAGCCAGGGTGACTATGCGGCGGTGGTAGAAAAGATATTTGCCCTCCGACTGCAGCTGGAAGTCGAAGATCCAATCCGGCGCCTGGGCCCTCAGCTTAGCCTTCAAACGCTGGACGAAAGGCTCCACCAAAGGAGCAGGCCTGGCCAGCGACAATTCCTGGTAGATCCTTAGAAAAAATACAAGAAACTTTAGTTAAGGAATACTAAGTGGGGAGACCATTCGCCCACCCCTCCTTGAAGTCCTTGAACTTGTGCATCAGCTGCCAGTCTTCGTTTTCCTCGGGCTCCTCGGGGTTGGACTGGTCCAGGTCACTGGAGTCGCCATTGTGCCGCCGGTCCAGGCTCTTGAAACGGAAGTAACGCATCACATCCCCCAGCCGGGGCTTGTGCAAGGACTTGTGGTAGCGCTCCATGGTCAGGTGGAGGCCCGGCAAGGCATGCAGGGGAGGGAACTGAAACGACTCCAAGGACTCGCTAGTGCGGGGGGAAATCACCGTCGAAGGCTCTGCTGGGTGATCCTCCTCGCTCTCGTGGCCCTCCTCCTGCTCGGCCTCCGACCAATTGGACACCAAACTCAGCCGCACGCTTTTTAGCTGAGCGGATTTGTCCAAAGTCAAGTCAGCCTCCTGGGGCGCCTCCTCCTCCGTCCTAGCAGGCAGGAAGAAGGTATCATCGCTGTCCAGATTCATGCAGTGCCGATTGGCCGTCATTATGGACTTGAAGTCCACGCCGGTCAGCGTCTGTTCCCCCGGCGAGCCCAGCGGCAGCGTCTTCCTCGTGGGCCGGCGGGCCACGCAGCGCACAGCCTGGAGGGTCGTGGAGATGTCGGAAATGGTGATGGGATTGTCCTCGAAGACAGGCGGCGGGCTGATCAGCGAGTCCTCCACCTGGACCACCTCCTCGTCTTGGTAATCGACGGCCTCGAAGTTCAGCGACAGCCGCGAGAGGGTCGAGGGCTTGGGTGACTTCAAGGGCACGGGAATCCTGGAGGGCGGACGCAAGCTGGCCGGGCTGACGTCCAGGCCAACCAGCGGACTCTCGTCCATCAGCAGCGGGGTGACTCCAGTGTCCTCGTCCTCCGTTTGGCGTTTCTTCGACGGCGGCAGGTTGGGCGTCAAATTGCTGTGCAGCCGCTTGGCCAACTCCAGCTGCTGGGCGGTGGACTCCTCGGGGTCGCTCTCGAGTTCCATGTCCGCCGGCTCGTAGACCGACCGCCGCTTGGGTTTCTCCACTTTCAGCTCCGCAGTTGGCGGCTCCGGTTGGTTGCATTCTTCCTCCAAATCCTCGAACTCAATCATCGAGCGCCCGTGGACGTAGGGCGAGAACTTGGCCAGGTTCTGGAGCCGCTTGGACGTGGACACGGGGGTGACCAGCATTTTCTGGTCCAGCAGCCGCTGCAGCGGCTTCTTCGGCGTCGGCAGAGCCGCCAGCGTCTCGTCCATGGCCACCGGCGCATGGACTGTCCGCCGATTGCTCTTGGCTGCCCTCACCTGGCCGGGGGTCTCCTCCAGCGCCTGAGGCTTGTGGAGAGTTTTGTCCTGGCTGACGGCCAACGTCTCGTCCATGGCCACAGGCATCAGCACTGTGCGTCGGTTGGATTTGCTTGGAGCAGCCGCTCTGGCCTGAGGCTCGGCTGGTTCTCCGGCCAAAGTCTCGTCCATGGCCACGGCCATCACCAAAGTGCGGCGGCTTGACTTTAAGACGGGAATCCGATCCTGGGCAGGCTCATCTTTGTGGCCGGCCAACGTCTCGTCCATGGCCACTGGCCTGGCCACTGTGCGGCGATGGGACTTGCCTCGATTCTGGTCAGGATCCTCCACTGCCAGCGTCTCGTCCATGGCCTCGGACATCAGCACCGTGCGGCGGCTGGACTTCTTGGTCTTCACAACGGCAGGCTCATTCTCCCTGTCGGGGAAGAGCGTCTCGTCCATGGCCACCGGCTTGTGAACCGTGCGGCGATTGGGCTTCCCCGCCTCCTTAACAGGGAGAGGATTGCGATCCTCTTGCGTCTCCAGAGTCTCATCCATGGCCACCGTGCGGCGGGCCGACTTCTTTGACTCCTTTAGAACCTCAAGCGGCGGATCTTCCCTTTCAACAGACAGCGTCTCGTCCATGGCCACTGCCATGTGGACCGTATGGCGGTTCGGAGCAGCCGCTCTGCGTTCTTCAGGCGGCTCTTCCCCGCCTGCCGGGAGAGTCTCGTCCATGGCCACATGCATGGCCACCGTACGGCGGTCTGGCTTCTTTGACTCCTTAACCATCGGAGGATTCAGGTCCTCTTGCGCCTCCAGAGTCTCATCCATGGCCACCGGCTTGTGAACCGTGCGGCGTCCCGGCTTCCTTGACTCCTTCAGAACCTCGAGCGGTGGATCTTCCCGTTCAACGGAGAGCGTCTCGTCCATGGCCACTGCCATGAGCACTGTGCGTCGGCTGGACTTGCCAGGCTCTTGTGGATGAGCCAAAGCCTCCTCCATGGCCACGGGCTGGTGGATCGAAGCCCGGGATTTGGTTTTGCCAGCCGGTAGCCTCACCTGGCTGGTGATATCGTCCTCTTCGATGGGTTCCTCGAGATGCAGAGTTTTGCGGGGCTGCCTGGTCGGCGGCGGCTCCTCAGGCCAGCCAAGAGTCTCGTCCATCGCCTCGGGTTGGTGGATGGTGGCCCGCGGCTTGCGGTGCCCAAACACCGACAGAACCACTGGCTCGGGTTTCCTGGTTGGCTGCTCTGCCTCAGGCAATACCGTCTCGTCCATGGCCTCCACCTGATGGAGAGTGGCCCGCGGCTTGGAGCGGCTCACAGCCTCCGCCATTGAGAACTGCTGATGGGCAATTGTCTCGTCCATGGCCTCCACCTGATGGAGAGTGGCCCGCGGCTTGGAGCGGCTCACTGGCTCAGCCTTTGGCAACTGCCGACGGGCAATTGTCTCGTCCATAGCCTCCACCTGATGGAGAGTGGCCCGCGGCTTGGAGCGGCTTATTGTCTCATTCCTGGGCAGATGTTGTTCGGCATATGTCTCATCCATGGCCTCGGCTTGGTGGAGCGTAGCTCGAGGCTTGGAACGGCTTACTGCCTCATTCTTGGGCAGCTCCTGACGGGGAATTGTCTCGTCCATGTCATCGACTTGATGCAGCGTAGCCCGCGGCTTCATGCGACCCATCGCCTCCGTCCTGGGCGCCTTCTGACGGGCAAATGTCTCGTCCATGTCCTCCACTCGATGGAGCGTGGCCCGCGGCTTGGAACGCCCGAACATTGAAGGTTCCGCCGCCAGCGGTTCTTCCTCCATGGGCTCTGATTGGTACAAAGACTGGCGGGCCTTTGGTTTGCTGGCAGCCGGCGGTTTCTCGCTTGCCTCGCCAAGGAGCGACTCCTCCATGGCCTCGATTTGATGGAGCGTCTGGCGGCGCTGCATCACCGGCGCCTTGGACAGCGGCTCCGCCTTGGACAGCGGCTCCGCCTTGGACAGCGGCTCCGCCTTGGACAGCGGCTCCGCCTTTAACAGCGGCTCCGCCTTGGGCACCGTGTAGTCGTCGTCCATTTCCAGCAGCGAGTTCGTGTGGTTCGGTTCCTGGCTGTTGAAGCAGGAGTTCTCCCGGGAGTGAGTCTCGTCGCCGACCTTGGCATGGGTGAGGAAGTAGGTGCTGTCCAGCATTTGCTCATCGGCCTGCGAGAGGCGGAAGTTGAATTTGCCATAGCGCGAGGCGTTGGTCTCTTTGGGCGGGCGATTCAAGTCCAAGGGGAAGGGGACGCGATTGGTCTTGGCGTTGAGGAGAGGCGTCTTTGGGGTGCTGGGGTGAAGTTGGATGAGGCCGGCGCCGAGGGCGTCGTTGAGTTCCTGGAGGTTGAGTTTCTTTTTGATGCCGTTGGCGGCCATCAGACTGGGCGACAGCAGCGGCGAGTTCTCAAAGGAAAACATGAATTTCTCCTCCTCCCTGGGGCTGCCAAGCGGAGCTTCATTCTCTGCAAGAAAAGACAATTAGAAAAAGAAATCTCATTTACACAATAAACCAACTTTCTGGCGAAATGTCCAACTGGCCGTTCTCGAAATGCAAGGTCGGGCGGCCAGGATGTGGGGCCAGGCCGCTGATGTCCATTTCTCTGTCTGCCGTCTGCTTGAGATTCGGCGGGGTGATGTCCATAAACGACTGGCCGGCGTCGTCTTTGCTGGGTGACTTGGGCGGGTCAGCCAGCGTCATGTCCATGGCCTCCTCCAGGCACAAAGTCTGCGAGGTGGGCCGGTCATTCAAGGTGATTTCCATGTGCTCGCTGTGGTGAACGGTGAGGCGTTTGGTTTGGGCAGCCGTCGCTTTCTTTGGCAGCTGTGAAAGAAACATTTTTAGCACAGCCTACTAATCCTGGTTGGGTGAATACCTCGATGGTCTTGTGGAGAAGCTCGAAGGTTTGGTCTGATTCGCGCAGACTGTACATGCGGTCCTTGAGCTCCTCGTGGCCCACGTCGGATATGCAGAGGCTCTGCAGCGAGCTGGAGTCCCTGTGCCGGGCCTCCAGCGGCAGCAGCGAAAGATTCACTTGGCCATGGAGATCCGGGATTGTCATATCCACGCGGGTTTGATCCCAGAAATATTGGGCAGTGGTTGGTATGTTCTCCTTGTCCTGGGTGTGTATGGTGGTCGTTTGGAGTGATGAAATCGTTGTGGTTTTTGAGGTGGCGTCCAGCATTTTGCTGTGGCCTGTGCTGTCCTCGGCGGTGATGTTGTCAGAAAGTTCGTAGTCCTCAAAGTCCTTGGGCTGCTCAGTGTTTATTTGGAACTCCCTGGATGGATAGTTAGTAAGTGTTTAAGGTATTAAAGCAATGATTTGCTTACCTGACAAGCTTTTTGCCACTGAAACTGATGCGTCGTTTTAGATTTGTGCGATTTTCCTTGTCCTCTTCGGCCACCGGGGCAGGTTTGAGGATCTGTAAAAGGGAAATAAGTGTTATTTCAATTGTTTAAATGTTTATTACTTTAAGACTTACCGAGTTTCTGGGTTTTTTAATATCCATTGCAGGTAAAACATTAATTCTTTGTTAAAAAACACAAAAATAAGTTCACAGTTTGAATTAAAAAATGGAAGCGACGCCAAAGCAAGCAGATCGGCCAACTTGATCCGAATGATGCTGGGCTGCCAACTTGCCAGGAGATCGCAGGGCCGCAGGGATGATTTTTCGAAGAAACAATCGAAAACATAACAAACCCAATGTTATTTAACATGTCTCTGTTAATTAACAGTCAATCTCTTTCTTATGGCGAGATGATTTCCCTCGGCAGTCCGCGAATATTTTTGTTTATTTCTACGTCGGCCACCGTTCACTAATCAGTCGCAGGTCTCCGGTTCATCCTGAGATTACGCGCGCGCACAACCGGACCTCTTACTGAGGTAATTACGCTCTCCAAGTCGTCGTCAAGTAAACATAAACAAACCCGCCGCCATGGGCCCCAAAGACGAGGAAAAGGACTCGCGCACTTATCTAGGCTTCGACCTCAGCACTCAAAAGGTAAAACCGCCGCCCTCGACTCACCCACAAAGCCAAAAACGGGCCCCATTCATCTCGCCGTGGGCGGGGATTAGAAAGTGTGGCTGCTGCCTACGCGGCACTGGCGTTGGCCTGGCCAAGTGTTTTTGACAAGGTCAATGGCGAGGCCAATTGTAAAATTGCCACCAGCTTATCAGCAGCTTCGCTTATCGCTCTGCCTTATTTGCCAAACATGACGCAAGCCCTGCTTGGGTCACCTTAGCTATTTGCCCCGCCCGCTTCGCCTCGCCCAAGTTTGATCGTTAATTTTGAGATGCGTGGTTTGTTTTCCAGCTGAAGGCCATACTCCTGGGACCCACGCTGGATGTGGTGGCCTCGGCCGAGGTGAAGTTCGACACAGACCTGCCCGAATTCCGCACCACCGGCGGGGCCAACGCGGGCCCCCTTAAGCATGAGTAAGGCTGAGTCATCCTCTCAAAAAAGATCCGCGGTGATTTCATCTTCTCTTGGCCGGCAGGTACTTCGTCCAGCCGGTGATGTGGGTCAAGGCCATGGACATTGTCTTGGATCGCCTGGTCATGCAGGAGGTGGACCTGAGCACAGTGGCCGCCATCAGCGGCTCGGCCCAGCAGCATGGCTCGCTTTACTGGTCGAGGCATGGAGTGGCCGCCTTGAAGTCCTTGGATCCTGAGAAGTTCCTGCACAGCCAAATCGATGACTCGGCCTTTGTGGTCAACCGCACGCCGATTTGGATGGATTCCTCCACAGCCAAGCAGTGCCTGGAAATGGAAACCGCCATTGGCGGCCAAGCGGACATGGTCAGGATCACAGGATCCAAGTGCTATGCCCGCTTCACCGGCCCACAGATACGGAAAATCTACCAGCAACGTACCCATGCCTACGAGGATGCCCAGCGCATCTCCCTGGTCAGCAGCTTCCTGGCCTCGCTGTTTTTGGGCTGCGTGGCGCCCATCGACTACTCCGATGGCTCGGGCATGAATCTGTTGGATTTACGCAGCAAATCCTGGTCCTCGGCCTGCCTGAATGCCTGTGCCCCGGACCTGGAAGAGCGACTGGGGCTGCCTTGCTCCCCACTCAGTGTTTTGGGCCCGGTGGCTGATTATTTTGTCCAGAGATTCTGCTTTCCCTCCGACTGCCAGGTGGTGGCCTGCACCGGCGACAATCCCTCGGCCTTGGCCGGCATGCTGGTCGACCACAACTGGCTGAGCGTCTCGCTGGGCACCAGCGATACTCTCATCATGAGCCTGCCGGAGCCCTCGAACCTGGAGGAAGGCCATGTGCTCTGCCATCCCACCGAATCGAAGGAGTTCATGGGCCTCCTGTGCTTCCGCAATGGCTCCTTGGTGCGCGAGGCCTTCAAGAAGACCGAGGCCGCCGGCAGTTGGGACAAATTCAATGAGCTTTTGGAGTCCACGCCGCGGGGGAACTTTGGTAATCTGGCCATCCATTTCCATGAGATGGAGATCATACCCAAGGCCAAGGGCACGCTGCGCTGGAACAAGGACATGCAGGCCAGCTCGCCAGATGCTGCCAAGGGTGTGATTAAGTTCAGCTCGCCGCAGATTGAAATTAGAGCGCTCATCGAAGGACAAATGCTGCACCATCGCTCCATAGCCGAGGACATGGGCTTCCATTTCGGCAGCGAGACCAAGATCCTGGCCACTGGCGGGGCCTCCGTCAACCAATCGATATTGCAAACCATCTCGGACGTGTTCAATGCCCCCGTCTACATCCAGGTGAGTTGAGCGATGTAAACCGGTTCCTTGTTTAGCATTTTGGATCCTTTTAGACTGAGAGCGAGGCTGCCTTGATTGGGGCCGCCTACCGCGCCAAATACGCCTTGCATCTTGCCGAGCATCCTGAGTCTAAGGAGAGCTACCGGGATCACATCCTCAGCCTCACGCCCAACCACCTGAAGCTGAAGTGCCAGCCGAACAAGGACAGCGAGGAAATCTATGCGCCGCTGCTGCAGCGCCACCGGGAAATGGCTAACTTGCTGGCCGGCAACAGCCTCCATTGACATTCCATTCCGCTGGTCCTGCAGCTCGTGAAAAGTGCAATTAAACGAATCCTTTGATAATTTCGTGTATTTCGTAGGCAAATGCAAATTGGCGGCTTCTACTTCTTGCGGCCGCCGCGCTCTTTCACCTGCAAGTGGACTGTCGTCCCGCTCAGCAGATTGTAAAAGGCCATCGTGTTGCTGTCCTTGAAAAACATGCCCTGTGGGGGAGAAAAGGACAATGATAACCAGGCTGATGGATTTTTTGGTGCTGCCCGTTTACCTCGTAGAAAATCTTTTGCTTGGCCGGCGGCATGCCGGTTTCGTCCTGCAGCTTGGCCTTCAAGTTGGCTATGGGATCGCTGAGGGCCAAGGTCACCGCAATCATTTGGCCATTCAGCTTCCACTCGGACTTGTCGGCATTTGGAACCTGCACCTGGATGGTCACCGGGCTCTAAAAGGAAGCAAGGATGAGGTGGAAGTTTAACGAAGGAAAAGACAAAATCCCCACCTTGTGTTTGGCTATGAATTCAGCCTCGGGCACTAAATTGTCCTCGGAGCGCATCTTCTTGGCCGGCGGCTCTTCCTCGGGGATCAGCTCACTGACCGGCGGTGCCGGGGCCAATTGAGGCGGCCCACCACCCCCAGCCGACATGGGCATATAACCGCCAGGGCCACCGCCACCGCCGCCATAAGGAGTCTCTGGAAAACCACAAGAAATCATTGAGAGTTCTAAACAAAGGATTCTTGAGTCACCCACGCATCATGGAGGGCCGCATCTGCATCATCATCACGGGATTGGGCTGGGCCAGGCTGTGCTGGGCCTGCTGCTGCTGCTGGTGATGCTGGTGGTGCTGGGGTATCGGCGGCTGCGTGGGCGGATGATGATGACTGCCCGGGTGGTGGTGGCTGGTCTGGTGGTGCTGCTGTGGCTGCTGGAGCGGCGGCGGCTTGGCCGAGGGCGGCTGGGGCGGGGCCGACAGAGTGGCCTTGTTGCTGACCGGCTTGGGGCCGATCTTCTCCTTCTCCTCGTCGGGCAGCAGGCCCTTGACCTTGTGGATCTGGTGGATCTGATCCTCGAGGGTGATGTTGGCGCGGGCAGCGCGGGTGGCGGCCTCCACGCTGGAGGTGTGGCCGTCCCAGGTGACGCGGTCGTCTTTCTTGGTCTCCTCCTCGCCGAGCTTCTTGCCGATGACGGTTTCCTCGTCGCCCACGCCGAAGATGTCGGTACGGCGCTCGGCCAGCTGCTTCAGGCTGGCCTCGATGGCCGTGCCAGCCGCAAAGACATTGTCCTGGTTGATTTTCTCCACGGTGTGCTTGTCGCGCTGCTCCACCCAGCGCGGGTCGAGCAGGCCAATGCGCATGTGCTCGGACACCTTGGAGGCCAGGATCTTTTCGCCGGTGATGGGGGAGATGAGGTACTCGTCGGAGGGCGTGGGCGCCGGCTTCTGTTGGCTGGCCTTGGGGTCGTATTTCTTGACCACCACCTTGTCGTGGGTGGGCGGCATCATGGGGGCCACGGAGGGCTGGAGTTTGGTGGCCGTTGGGGTGTCCTCGTCGCTGGAGGCCTCGTCCATGTCCTGGACTTGGGTGTTGTCGCGCTTGGTGCTGGCTGAGTGGTTGTAGGTGGCCGGGTTCTTCATTTGGATGCCCACGCGGTTCTCCATGTGGGAGAGCTTGAGGCCGCCAGGATCCATGTGGCCGGCGTGGCTGTCGTCGTCATCATCGGACTCGATTTGCATTTCCGTGTCGCCTTCTTCTTCGAGTAGACGTTCCTCCATGAGCACACGGGCGCCCACCTCGTCGGGATTGGTGGGTGGTGGGAAATTGCCCGATTCAAAAGGCTGATAGTCCACAGTTTCCACCACCACAAAGTCGTGCCAGTCGATCTGAGCGTAGGCCACGCGTTCGCGTTCTACTTTCTCCTCCTCGCGGCGGCGCTGGGCCTCTTGGTGGCGCTGCCAGTTGGCCCGGTATTTGACCTGTTCGAGGACTTGGTTCATGCTCTGGCGGCCGGGGGCACTTTCAGAGCGCAGCCTGCCTAGGAGGTCTTTGGGCGGGATCAAGACCTTGGTGTACTGTTCCAGGAGCTTGGTGAAGTACTGGAAGAGGGAGTGCTGGGGCCGCAGGAAATCAAATTGAAAGTTGCGCTGCTCGCGGTTCATCAGATTGGTGAGGAACTGACGCCCATTACGGGCCACAAACTGGGCCGTCAGCTTGACAATGTCCCTGGGGGAAAACCACAAACTAGAGAAGATTGTTGGGTGTTTTTGATGACTTACAAATCTTGGGCTGAAATTGAGGGCGGGTCCGCGATGAATTCAAAGTCTGGCGGCGGCTCCTTGGGCACAAACTGCTGCTCTACCACTTGCTTAAGCAGCTCCTGTTGGCGCTGCTGGGCGGCGCTGGTCACCGCCAGCTGCTTCATGCCCGTGGCCACGTTGTTGGTGTCTGGGGACGAAGGACAAGTTGGATCAGAAAAGAGTGAATTAAAAAGCTTTTCTGGGACCCACCATTGCCCTCGCGGAACTCGTTGACCTTGTGCCTGTAGTAGGCATGGTAAGGATCCCCACTGTTGAGGAAATTGAACTTGGGGTTGCCCAGTTCATTTTGCCGGATGCGTGCCTCGAATTCGGGTCCGTTTCTGGCCACAAAGCTGGCGGTCTTGTCGACGATATCTATTTAAGGCTATTGAGTGTATGGAAAACTTAAAAACAATAATATAAGAGTGGTAATGGGGGTTTTCTTTTTGGCAAGGATGCTTCTAACTTCCGGCGGCGGATAGATAATGCCAACGATGGGCCCGGACATGGGCTTCGACGATTGGTCATTGCCGAATTGCTCGTTGGCAATCTCGGCTTCCAGGGAGGGCATTGCGGGCGGCTTTTATTTAAATAAATTCAGTGAATTTTAGTTTTTTCGGCCGGAAAACACTGAAAACGTTTGTTTGCAGAAAAATCAAGAAGAAGAGTAGAGACAAGCAGGGTTGCAGAGTGCGCATATCGATAACACAAAAGCAGCCCTGATGCGATAGAACGAGAGGCAGGCGCGCTTTAAAGTAACGAGAGGGGAGTTTGAATTTCTAGATGTGTTTTTTAGAATATAAACAAACCTAAAATGAGAAAAAGAATTAAAGCTATTAATAAATTAATTTTAGCAAAATATTAAAACTGCTAAGGCCATAAACTCACCCCTCTTTGTTGTTTTTTTTGGAGAGAGAACAGAATTAGCGCCTCTGCTGTAAGCCGCCTCGCCCCTTCCCCCCTCTCGTTGGTTGGACTGATAACGACCAAGCCCAGCTCGCCGCGAAGCTCGTGGCTTCAGTAGTTTTTGTGCTGTACAGCCGATGGCTTCGGTCAGTAAACGAAACCGGTCATTTATCCGCGATTGATGCGCATTTCCTTATCAGCCAGACGACGTGACTCGAATTTAAGTGCGACTGTCAATAAATCCAAGCTGATTTCGAGCTGCACTGCGAATTCGCATAATTGGGGAAAATGTGGCGAAAATTGTTTGTTATTGTGACGGCGGCGGCTTTGGTGGCCGCCACTGAGGCGTTCGAATTCCCACAGCGTAAGTTTTTGTTTTTGTTCCCTCGTCAGATTCTCAGCCTCGACTTCCTCTTCCAGCCCGCTCTGTGCTCAGCAAGGAGGTGCGAGGTCAGCTGAATGCAATCTCCCCCGCCGAATGGGAGGGCTTTGTGGATTCTGGAGTTGCTTCGATTGAGCGTCAGAAATGGTAATGGAAATTTTCGTAGCATTTGTCCAATTAATGAGCTTATCATTTAGGCTGGAGAACAATTTGCTCAGCTCTCACGTCACCGTACAAAACGGGAGCCTCTCCCATGCCCAACTGCTGGACACGCTGCCCAATCGCAAGTCGAGGCGCGATAGCGACGTCGCTTTGAAGATTCTCAAATCCAGTTTGTTTGTTTACAATACCAAGTGCCTGCCGGAGGGCATTAGTGGCAATCAGTGCCGCACTTTCTTGGAAACAAAGCCGCTTCCAGACGGGGATTTGCGCGCCGAATGCTTGAAACTGACGCATCAAAATCGCGAGGGTCACTATGCCTTCCGCCGGCTGCTCCCTCGCCGCTACCAGGACGGCTTCCACGAGGTGAGTTGCGTTTTATAAACAAAGGAATTCCGCTGATTTTCATTCCTTAACAGATGTTCGATGGGCAGCAGCTGCCTGGCGCTTGGCCCATCAGCATGGCGCTCTATGAGCCTGAGAAGAGTCCCTCGCCTGGCAAGAGGCAGAATCTGGTGCTGGTCCAGTGGGCCCAGTTCGTGGAGCACGATCTCAGCAAGCCGGTGGCCACTTCCATGGCCGATGGCTCCTCCATCGAGTGCTGCAATAGCCAGCAGAATGTCCTGCAGCCGCGGCTCCATCACCCAGCCTGCCAGCCGATTCTCTCGGGCCACAGCGAGTGGCCCAATTGCCTGAGCTACGTGCGCAGTGCCCTGGCCGTGGGCAGCCACTGCCACTTCGGGGCTGCCGAGCAGCTCAACCAGGCCACCGGCTCCTTGGATCTCTCCCAGCTTTATGGCTTCACAGCCGCAGCCGAGCGCCGCATGCGCAGCTTTAAGTTGGGTCTGCTCAAATCCACGGCAGCTGGCGGTCTGCCCAACAATCTGCTGCCCATGACCACCGACGACGACGGGCACACGTTCTGCGCCAAGGGGGGGAGCGTCAATATCACGGCCTGCTTTGCGGCCGGGGATTCCCGGGTGAACAATAATCCTTATACGATTCTAATTTATACGATTTTCATGCGGAACCACAATCGGCTGGCGGCGGAGCTGCTGGCCAAGAACCCGCAGTGGACGGACGAGCAGACCTTCCAGGCGGCCAAGGCCGTCAACGTGGACATCTACAGGCGCGTGGTGATGGATGAGTGGCTGCCGTTGGTTTTGGGCCATCAATTAGCGGCCAAGGTCTTGGCTGATACGGCGGG
>JBAMCP010001093.1:16959-28122 GCA_037075105.1 Lissocephala sabroskyi | reverse complement strand
CAATAAAAATCGGCTGAGACTCCCCATCGTTTTCTGATCTTCGTCTTTCCCCATTCACAGGACATTTAGCCGGCCATTTCCCTCACCCAAAGGAAGATTTGTAAGTCGCCATTCTAATAGAACTTTTATGGGAACACGGGAATAATTTCCACCCATCCTTTGGCTGGGTGTCTGCTTTTGTCTGACGGCTCAGGTGCATTTCACTTCAGGCCACTCGGCAGGCGAATCGTTTAGCTAACGAGTGGATGGGGAAACAAAAGGACAAGAGCGGGAAGGGGGAGGGAAAAAAACGCACAAGGGAAATAAATAAAAGGCATGGAAAGCCAGCGAAATTGAAAATGAAAGTTAAAATGCAAACAAAAGCGACGACGAAGGCCGCCGCCCCGCCAGGAAAAGCGAAAAGCGACCCTGCCGAATATTTTTTTCCCGGCCGCCGTCTGGCGGGAGGACTCCTTGGTCACAGCTGGCGGTGGCGACAATGGCGGCGGTGGCGCTGTCGGTGGCGACGGCTGGCTGGACGGCCAAGTCAATAACGTCAATAGACGGCCAAATAAAAATCCTTTTTATGGCGTGTGTCCTCCGGCGGCGGCGGGGTTTTTCGATTTTCAGGGCGACTATTATTGCCCTGGCCCATGACTGCGGCAGACAAAGGACTCCTCGCCGCAAAATCGACCACGTAGCAAAAATGTTACCGCCGGGGAGATATCGTCGACTTATTAATACAGAAATGCTGGGCTGTCCATTGTTTGGCAGCGGCTGTCGGCTCACCGGATACGGAAACGCCAAGTCAAAGTCACGGGACACGCGGTCAGCCGACCAGCAGGATTTCCAATTATTTTAGACACCGGCAAGCGGCAAATAATTGCCAAAAAAAAACCAAACAAGAGATGGAAAATAGAAAGCTATGCTGGCAAATTGCTCGGGGAATATTAAAATATCAGCGGCGGGTCCCCGAGCAGACAAATTTGAGCTGTGGCTTCTGTCTGGCCATAAATTCCATGTTGCGGCTTTGGGGAATTCCTCCGGCCGTTTGGAGAACTATAAGCGAACCGTTAGATTTATTTCCAACTCATTTAACCGCCATGAACTACAGTCTCCGGCCGTCTGTCCGTGTCTCTCCGTCTCCCAGCTGACAGTTATAAATCAAGCAAAATACTCAGCTCTCGCCTGGGCGATTCCTTTGCTGGTGTGGGGCCGTCGTCGTCGGTTCGTTGGTAATTTGATCCACTCAATGGGTTGGCCTGGGCCCGGGTATTTCGTTACCCGGGAGTGTTTGACATGCAGAAGCCGCTTAAGCGCTTTCCAAATCACAACACACATGTCGCCCCCTCCTGGACATTTGAGATACTTGAGAAAAATTCGCTGCTGCCGTTAGTGGGGCCCGGGTAAATGAGAATATTTAAGTCAGTTTGACTTCCGTTGAGTGGGCGTGGGTTGTGGTGGGCTTTGCTCATATTTCCAGCTTCATTTGCTGGCCATTTTGTTGACGGGGGGCAAAACTGTTAAGTGCTCAGTAATGGTAAGAAGATTTTGAGTGCCGGCTTAGCCACTCAGGTGAGGGCAACTAGTGGACATGGAGAGCAATTGAAGGCTGGGAATGTCAATGCCGTTAAGTTAATTGCCAGGAAACTAAGCACACAAAAGCTGCTTGCAACATAACTCAGGCAGTCTTAGGGAAAGTAGAAAATAAACTGCCTGCTAGGAAGCTCCAGTTCCAATCATTTATGGAATTAGTTGGGCTGCCCGAACAGCTTGACTGAAAGTTCTAAGAAGCGATTAATTGACCAAGGAAAAGTAACCAAAGGATTACAGTTGACAAGATTGCTCAAGTAGATTTTAAATGTTGGGTTTCTCTTCACTCAAAGGCAATGAATAAAAGCCATGAAAGGAGAAGTAAGCTGGCTGTTATGAAACTCCAAGTCTACTCGAAGTTGAAGGTAAGCTGGCTGCTATGGCGCTTAATCTGAATGGTTGAAAGTTCTGTGGATTAAAATTGGAATTGAAGATTGAAAGCCGCAAAATAGATGACTTTCATATGAAATTTTAGAACCTCTCGACTGTACTGAGGCTTAATAAATTTCCTATATCATCAGATAAATTTCAAATAAAGACAACGCAGCCCTCAAAAGTGCTTGAGGGCATGAAACCCGAGAACCCAGAAACCCCAAAGCCATAAGCGTTTTTAATGGAGCATAAAGCCTTCACTTCTAATCTCAAATCAAATCCGATCTTCAAAAACCACGACGGCCATGCCAGCCATTTAACTTGGCCATAAATCGGCTCCCCCTCCCTCTTTCGTTTGGGGCATGATGCATTTTGGCCCAGCACTTTGAGTGGCATTTGCATTCGCAGCGCGCGAAAAACGTTTCAGGTTAACTCATTTGGCCGTCATCTTGGCTCCGCCTCAGCCCGTCAAATCCTTCCCTCCGACCACGAGTCGGGGAAGTTTCAAATTACTTATGTGCCCTTGGCAAAGTTGAGTGCGCCTGCAACTCGTCAGCCGGATACATTCAATCCAAGGGCCGACGCCCGACGACTGGCATCGCTGACAGTTGATTGAACACTTTGGAAATGACAAAAACGCCCCACGGGTGACATTTCTCAAAACACTTTACGAGCTGAGGCCGCAGCCGCGGCCGCGGCAGCCTCCTGAGCCGAAGGTGTTGGCCGCGCTTTGATTTACGGGCCAAGACTGAACTTGGCTTTGGGTTGTTGGCCGCAGCGGCCTGGCGGCTACCGGCGGCAATGCATCATTAAATTGTCGGCATGATAAGTTCGTTTTCGATGGGCCACCGATTGCAGTCGCGGTTTTAAATTACCGCCGTCGACTGGCCTGCTGATTGATGTCCTACGAATAGTCCAGGGCGGGGAAAATTTAATGGCCAAATTTCATAGGCGTCTGGGACACTTCATTAGGCCCAGCATTTCACCGTTTGTCGATTTGAGTTATGTGGCAAGTCATCCGCCCCATGGTCCACCCACGTCCGCCTCACCAACGACGACGCCGACGGCGGTGATGGACCGCAAGTGCCGCGCTGACTGACAGGCTGACACTTTTGGCTTTTAAATGTTTTATTTTCGCCTCTTAACGATGTTATTTCTTTTGTGGACTGCGAGTGGCTTTTAAGCGGCTTCTGAAAGATGCGCACACTTCCCAATCAAAATCTGTCTCGCTCCCCCCAACTGTCCCACCGGCCGCACGTCAACTCTCCAGCCACTCAAGTGTATGTTAATGAGCTGTTAAAACACAACAGCCACTCGGTGAGGCTGGCCAGCCGCCAGCCAACTCCAAATTAAAACTGTGCCAGGCTTGTCCTCCACCTTGCTAACTGCCCACCGTTGACAAGCATTTACCATTCGTTATGGGCTATAAATAGTTTCATTAGCCCGGCCTGATCAGCCGACGAGATCAGATCACCATCTCCGCGATGATCAACGATCGAGGCCGCCGGCGGATTTCCCATAACAGCCAATTAGTTTTACGAGGGGAAAGCGAAGGCCAACCCTTCCCAAGATCTGCAGACTGACTTTAATTTGTGATAAAAATGCAAGCCCGCCGGCTGCAGGGACGGAGGTGGCGCCTCAATCTGCCCGCCCTGCATTTCCTGTGTGCTGAACATTCGCTTCCGTTTCGATTGCATGTTCAGGCGACGACTCCTTGTGGCTGTCATCGTCATTCGGCGTCGTCGTCTCCATCGCCGGCTGTTTTGTAGGTGTTAAGTGAAATTTCTTGAGGGCGTCTGTCCCGTCGGCCCCTCGGCAGCCCTGGCAACCGCAGCGACAACCGGCAGCCGGCCGTGGGGAGCGAGAAGTTGTATTTTCATATTTTTCTTTCGCCTTGACATGATTGCTTATAAATGCAATTTTGTATATGATATCAATGTCATCATATGCCACCACCCCCCGCCCCCAGCCATCACAGCAGACAGCTTTCGTTTGCATGGGAAGGAAGGCGTGGAAGGCTGCAAATGGCAACGATTACAGTTGATGGAGGATAATGGGAAAGTTCGATTGAAAGCAAGAAGTAAAAGTTCAGCTATCATTTGAACTTATCAAAGGCTCTTTCATCAATATGCTATAGGAAAGGAGAGGAATTAGGGAACTCTTTTCGATAGAATGATCAAAAGAGCTTATAGATTTCGTTATCAAATCTTTAAAAACGAAAATTTAAGTACAAAATTTAAAGTTTTCCTAAGACAGTTCACCTTCAAAAGACTCTAGCTTTAATCATATTGCTTTAAGGTTTCTGAAATCTGAGAAATCAAGAATATAATTAACTTTAAACTTATCTCCTTAAAGGTCATAAAATTAAACCTCTTAAGTCATTATGAGCGAAGCAAATCAGCTCTAAGTTTCCTTTTGCTTCAATATAAGTTGTTGGAAGAAATCATCAAAAACACTAATTTCAAATCAGTTAATAGGAACTAAAATTGAAAGCTTCTGAACTCTGAAGAACTCATCGAACGAACCTCTAAACAGCCAGGGAAATCTGCCAAACAAATCAGCCAGGAGGAGGCACTTCCAAAAAACCTTTAACCCCTTTCCACGCCGTTTTCTCTCTTTAAAGACAGCCAGCTGCTGCCTCGCGAAGACAGTCAAATACCTCAGCTTCTTTTTGCCATCCGTGTCAAAAAAAAAATCAATAAAGGACAACAATTTCCAAGAGGCTCAGTAAGTCAGTCAGAAATCCCTCTCGGGAGATTAAAACTTCATTTCCCTCGATGGTTTCGGTTTCCCTTTTAAACTGCTCAATTTAAAGCCACGGGTACAGTTGCCTCGGCGTCTTTAATGCTTCCGCTTGAATTTGCATCGCTTTTGTGCAGGTTGAGTGTACTTTTGGTCCTTTTTTTGGGAGGGACTCGCGCTTAAAATGCTAATGACCCACATAGTCATTAACTTTGGCGCGATAAACGCGCGCGGCCCGCCCCGCCCCTCGGAACATGCCAAAAATGAGAGGGAAAACCGTCAGATTCCTGGGCAGCCGAGACGGCTGGTGTGCGGGGAAGGACGAGGGCAAAGCGCCATCATAACTTTTAGCACGCAGACGACGGACAAACCACCACCATCGCCTTGGCCGTCCCCAACGTCCCTGTGGAGAGTCCTGTCACTCAGTCAGTCAGTGGCAACGCCTCACATCAGAATTACGAGCAGGCGTTGCAGGAAATTAAATAATTTCGAGTAATGAAAAAAAATGACGACTACAAGGAAAACCCTCCGTCTGTCCGTCTTCACATTAATGCATTTTCATGCTGCTGGCGGGACACACACACCCGCGGCACATGCACAAAATCGCGTAGCTTACACGAAATGGGTGCGTTTTGAGGAGCAGCGACGAACACTCAAAATGATTGTTATCATCTGGCTAAATGGGGGGTGTGGGTGAGTGTAGACCCGGTGTGCCAATATCGCTGCCACGCCCCAAAAAGCACATAAAACAAACATACACAAAAAAAAAAGAGAGAAATTATAGCATAAATTGAAGTGTGTGTGAATTTGTGTGTGTGGCTGGCCTTGCTGCCCTGTCCCTTTGAAGGACCCCGAAAAAAACAAAAATAAACGCAAATGTGCACACATTTCAATTGGAATGGCAAGCACGGAAAGCATAGCTCAGTATTTTTTCAGTTCGTGCGGCTGACGAGGTAACCGTCGATGTGGGGATGAGGTGGGTGGGGGGTTTGGGGGGAGGGTGGCTGTTTGATTTATATCGCCATTTTCACTTGCCCATTATTATTATTGCCGCGAAAACCACACACGCACACCGGAATACATTTCACATACTCGGGAATTCACAAAAAAAAAAGCATTCAAATTCGAGGCATCATTTCCTGTAAACGGAATCCTTTAAAAAGCTAGCGGCTCTTGAAAAATAAACATTTGCAAAGGGTAGAAAATAACAAATCAAACATCAACGGGTTATCAAGGGAGAAACTGTACCCAACGGCAGAGTGACTAAGCGTAAATCGAGGGAAAGCTGCACGATTTACAAGATTGAGGTTTGGGGTCCTCTGATTTACTGAGACTTCGAAATTTATAATGGGAATCAGTGGCATCTCTTAAGAATTAAATAACTTTAACGAAAAGTACAGTCACAACAAAATGGCGGATCTGGGAACCGTGTTGGCAGGAATTAAAGTTAATTTCTGTTATCGGATTTGGTTAAAAGAAAAAGGCTAACAGGCATTCATCGAGTGTGGAGTTCTTGAAATCCTTTCGAATTTTCAATTCTACTCATTCTGTTCGTACAATTCGTACAAAAGCTGTTTGCTACGGCCAACCAATTCACCGGGACTGTACTTCATTTACTCGCCTTCCCAAAGGCTTTACCAACTGTCACGAGCACATAAAAATCTATAATTTTCCCCCCCGGCCAACTCAAGTTCTCCTTCCTCGTTGAATTTCATAATGATAAAAAGACCCCATCATCCGAAAAAAATGGCGCGACATATGCACTTCGCTTTCATGGCAGAGTCGTTCGGATGAATGCTTTGGGGATTCCGGTCAGGAACCTGGGGGAACTGCATTATGACAGCCGCACGTGGCCGGCGCACACAACCCTGACCAAAATGCCCGACGACAATTAGACAAATGCAATGGGATTGGGAAAAACGGCACCGAACGCAGGGGGCGGTCCGCAATTGCATGTCATTGTCAGCGTGAGGCAGTCGCTTTTATTATTTTGAAATTAAAAAGCTGCCACAAAAAAGGAGAGAAAAATGGGGGAACTTCGGGAGGAGTGAGTGGTTTTTGTGCTGAGTAATTTGCAGTCGACTGAGCGTCTACGCATACCAATTTCGAATTGATTAAAAGCGAGTGAATGTCAAGGAATCGAAAGCCCGGAAAGTCCAAATGGCAACGATCACAGCGCTCAGGCAAACGGAGACCATCAACTGCCGGATAGACAAATTGACAAATCGAAATATAAATAGCCTAAAAAATCAACCCACAACGAGGCCGTGTTGGCGTGAAAACCAAAAAAGAAAATCTCATCTTACAACGACAGCGACGACGATAGAGGAAAATTGTCAATTTATGGGGAGGAAAACTGGCTGGCTGGCAATTCGATTTGCCACACGACGTCGGCGGCTGCCTGGCTCGAGTTGATTGAGTGACTGAGGGGCGTTGGGGAGTGACAAATCTGCACTTAGTCAACGGGCACTTGTTGAGTTCTTTGGTGAGAATCGTGAGCTGCATTTTCTCCACCGATTGAATTTCATTGCATAATACAAAATTTATTACCCAGCCATTCACATGCAATGCCAAAGGCCTCTCCTCTCGTCGCGGGGTAGAGGGAAAAGTTTATGAGGAAATGAATCGCATTAGCCTCGGCTGACTGATTTGGCAATTGCAACGAGGGGTTCGTCTTGGCCGAGCAGATAAAAACTTTGCCACGGCAAAGTTTCGTATGCTCAGCCAGGTGATCCTGAAAATTGCCAGACGACGGGCCTTTGACCGCAAAGTTGGCTTTTAATTTCATTACTCCTCCGCTAGATCTTCAGGAATTTGCATATTGATAAAAAAAGAAGAAGGAAATTTAAAGGAAATTCTTCGCCTTTCGGAAGCAATTAGATTTGCGGTAAATGGCAGGCAAATTTTGATGAAAATTGAAATTCAAACAGACTGAAAAGACATAAACCAGCCTGCCCATTTGTCCCCGGTCGCCTTTAATGTTTGAGCCCCAAAATTGCTGACATAACTTCGACGTGTGTGTGCGTGTGTTGGCAAATTTAAATCCATTAACTGGCAAGTTTATAGAAAATTTATGACCTCCGCCCCTCTCGGGCCCAGTGGCCTTTGTATCATTTGTGTTAGTCGGTTGTTAATGTTGTCCAGAATTTCATTGTTGTTGTCGTTTGTGTTGCTGCTGCGGTGGCCCATACAACGTTGAAAATATTGAGGCATTTTTGGGATTTGGCAGCCGACCACAGCACCGTTCAAGCCTCAGTCGTCTGTTTGAATAAACAAACCAGACCAGTGGGCTGTGCTGGGCTTGGTCGCCAATAAACCCACAAAATGTATGGTCGGTTCGGTTGACCGCCAGGCTTTAAATATTCCATAGGGCCTACACACACAGAGCACACGACAAACGAAAATAGTTTAGCCACCGCCAACAGACGGACGGACGGACGGTTGGGCCAGGACAAAACCAAGCAACCCACCAACGTCGGCCTGTTTGGGCTGTTGACCCATTGACGGTGTCCTGGTGGTTGCTGGTCGGTGGTTTGGGCTCACAATAATCAAATTGTTAATTTACACAGGCACAAACACGCCGTGGCTTACACTGGGTCAGGGGTCAGGGGTCAGGGGTCGAGGTGGCTTACCGGTTGCCAGCCGAGGGTGTTAGGTAGCGAGGTGAATGATACCCGTAAATATTTGATGATGGGAACCAGGACCAACAGTAGCGCTGGTCAATACAGCAGGACGACCGGAGACGACGATTGTTGCCATTTAGACTCGTTGAGGAAAATTCTGTTGAGATTCTTTTGCCCACAAACGAACGTCGCTTTGGGGCACTTTTGATATTAAGTCGTCGACGAGGACTGCAATTTAGTCATTTGAATGGCTAAGAGGGGACAACGTTCGGATTTAGTTAAAAGAAACGGAGGTACGAGGGAGTGGAGGCAGCACAAGTCATATCGGATTTCCTGGCTTGGGAGTGGAGAGTTTCATGTCCAGAAGGTGAAGTGGCTTTGTTTTGAGTTCACCTCTTTCAAGATCTTTAGAACCTGACTGAGTAGACAAATTCATTGAATCTAATTCCAAGATTTCCAATCAAAAGAAATCTAAGTGAGCCTCTGAGAAAACTTTGCTACCATCTTTAGGCTTATATTGGCTATAAATATTTATCCACATTCAAGTTGAATAGAGTCCTCCACATTTTTCATTTCATCTTCAATCAACTTTCAATTCTTCCTCTCATTGTTCCCTCAAGTGGCCTGAAATTGAATTAGTTTCCTTTTCCCTTATTAAATTAGAAACCCATTGGACTCTCTGCGTTCCTTGCTAATCAAATTAGCGTTCTAATGGGTTTTATAGACGGTGAGGTCGATGCGAATGCCGGCAATCGAAGTCATAATCAATAGCGGAGTCCCCGATGCCTGGCGACTTGGCCGCCAACCAAATGACCGTCAATAAATCGAATGCAGGTAAAAAACACACACACAAAACCAACGAAATAAGGAGCCCGCTCCACGGATCGGATCCATAGTTCAAAACATTTTGTGGTAAATGCAAATTTATTGCCGAGTCCGGCGATCCCGGCGCACATGAAAAATTTGCGTACGAATGCAAATCGAACCGTGGCAATCGAACTACAAACACACACACACACCCCGCTGACCAGAAAACCAACGGCCACCGTCGTCCGTTCGATTCGCATGCATGTAAAATATGCTAAAAGTAAATCCAAGTTGAATTAATGGACAGCAATCTTTGGACGAATCTTATGCATTTTCAAAAACCCAGCTCCCCACCCCCAGCCACCCACGCGGGTTGGCGGGTTTTTGGGGGGACGGCGAGCAAAAAAAATCCAACGATTTGCATAACCGCAGCTACGATTTAAACTGAGCTGCCACGAACGGTCCTCAGAAGATGGAAGGAAGGAGCCGAGGGGCTGCCAGGGTAGCCACAATTTATGCAAATTCAATCGGAAAGTTTAGCCGCACTTTTGGTTGCGTTTTATGATGGCTTACATGCAAGAGAACGCCCAGGACAGCCAAGGATACCAAAAACCACACACACACATACATTTATCCTTTGTCCTTTGAGTGGGGGAGGCGTCTGGTTGTGAACTTTGCAATGGCCCTGCAATTGTTGTCAAATTGTGGCTGGTGACCAGCGGCGTCCTGGCTCGATAATTTGCCAAAGAGGACTTTGAAAAGCTTTTCACTTTTCATTAGAATCTCACCCCTCCCCCAGGCTCCGCATGTGGGCCAAGGCTTAGAAAAATCTGCCCAACTTGACATTTCGTCGTGGGCGGCTCGTTGAGCGGCTTAAAATCAGAGCAGCTCCCAGCCAACGAGACTCACTCAACTTCGACTCGCTGGCAGCAACAAATCAACGCCCACGCAGAGTTGCCACCCGAACGACACACATGCAGGGGTCGGCGGCAATAATCACACAACTAAAGCCGCCGGTTGGGGAGAGGAGGATGAAAAGTGAAACTGTTTTGACTGGGTTACCAGAAGGTTTGCTTGTATTGATTTGAGCCGCCAGGCATTCGGATGCGAGCAACTTTTCTCAAGAACTTTTTGACTTCCGTGCGGAGAAGAGACGACGGCTGCCTTGTTTATTGTGAGGCCACTTGGGTGGCTGTTCTGGTTGTGCTTATCGGCCAGACAGAAATTAAATTTTTCAAACATCATAAATCGATTAGTGGGGCGAGATTCCGCAGCCGCCACTGCATCATTAACAGTCGCAAAACTTCCTCGACAGCCATTAGACCCTTTTCAAAATGCCGGGGGCACTAATTTCAGTTTTTGTAGCTCTTAACTGGCAACGATTGGCGGCTGCCCAACCAGCCAACTAACCGTCTATGCGTCTGCCTGGGCCGCCTGCAGTCGACAGTTGGAAAGTTTTTCCCGGCAGCCCCTCGAGCCTCGGACGGCCCGTCATATTTGACATTCTGTGCTAATGCATCGACCATCGGGGCATTTGAATATCCGCTTCATTTCCAACCAACCTAACTGGGTTACCAATGATACCCTCCCGCCAGCCAGTCAGCCAGGCCCATCAGTCAGTCTGGTTGGCGGTTGGGTGGAGCGGCTTGGCCGGTTGGCTTTCCGTGTTGGCGCCTCGAGTGATATTCTCGTTTGTAATAAATAGTTAAAGTTTTCTTTTGGCACAAAAGGCGTTGCTTTTTCTGACTGATTTGCTGCCCGCCGGCGACTTGGCGCGCAATTGAGGAGTCCATCAGAGGAAGGGCCCAGCCAGATGGGCTGGGGAATCTGTTGTAGCGCTGGAAGCGTTTTCACAAACCAGAGCCTCATTAAGTCGACTCAAAGTTGCTGATGCCCGGCGAAGCGGGAAATGCTAACTAAAAAAATGGGCGACTTTTCTGGAAGCCACTTAAGCAATTGATTAATGAAAGGGCTGCAGCTAAAGAGGCTCCTTCGGGTTTCCTGGGAAATACAAAACATTCATTTCTGTTGGGCGAAAATAGCTGTA
>JBAMCP010001093.1:0-16859 GCA_037075105.1 Lissocephala sabroskyi | reverse complement strand
CAAGCTGATTTCACACTCAACCCACGATTGTGAGATCAATAAATTTATGCATGACTACAAATTCAGTTTATAATTTATGCAAATTACTTGAAAACTACAAAACTCACTTATCATCAAAAGGCGTGCGATTCATGCAACACCTGCAACAGCCACAGCGGCAACGGCAACGGCTGCACAAAAACAAACGACAACCTGGAAAGATAACAAAGCAAACACACAAATAAATATAAATTACAAGGTGAGATATAAATTGGAACCGCTTTAGCCGCGTGGGCGTGGCATCTATAATTTCAATTTCAATAGTTCGATGCCTTTAATGAGGTGACCACGAATCGCAACACCAGCGACGGGGCCAGCGGGTGTCCCCGGCGGAGACCACCAGCGGCGTCCGCATGAAGCGGCTATAAATTTTGCGGTCGCGTCTAACCAAACTCATTTGCATGACAAAGTTGGCCAAAAAAAAGACACACCAAACTGGAAATGTGAGTGCGTCTGGGCCGCCCACGCCCGCCAAGGTGGGCGTGTTAATTATCCAACACATAAGCGGCCTCCTAATGGTTATTTTCGGGCAGTGCACATCTTCGGGGCTCAGGGCAGTCTTAATGATCCGTCATTTCGCGGGGCGTAGCCCTGGCTAATTGATTTCATGGGCCGGCATTGCATAACCGTCGGAACTGATGGAGGCATTGGGAAGACGATGCATGATTAGAGAAATGGCCCTTGGCCAGTGGCAAAGTTTTCCGGGGCCCTTTGTGTTTATGAGCCGGCTTTAAAATTTTACAACTTTTATAAACATTTGGCTTGAGCCCGGTCCTGGTGTGCCTGATAATGGCTTCTCCGATAATCACACACAAGCCAGCTGGGCAACTGTCCGGTGAGCCTGCCTGGACCGCCTGCCCGGCCAGGTCCACTTTTTCTCATTACACTTTGATGCGCGCTGGGTTGTCCCCGGGCTATACGTTTATGGGGTTCCTTTTGGGATGTAATCTACACTTATATTCATTGGCAATTTGAGTTTGGCTTTGGGCGCTCGCACATTTCCGTTTACCCCCACTAAAAACACCTTGAAGACGTTCCCGGTTGGGTGGTGGGGAGTGTGTGACAAGCGCACTGATGACACCAAATTCTCACTTCACTATCACCCGAAGCATCCTCTCAGTTGAGGGCAATTTTGCTGGTCCACGTTGGCGGGTCTGTCGGGAACTGCTCATTACAGGGCCCCGCCCATTGGGGCGTTGGTTTGCCTGGCATTCTTTTCTATTACCAATCTTAATCTTTGGCCATGAAAGTTGGTTTGTTTTAAAGTCCACTCGCCGCGCAGTTGGACTGTCTTAATCTCTACTTAGTTGGCAGTTTGATGGCCATTGGCATGCTGGCGGTGGGATTCCTTTCTCTTTGCTCGGCTTATTAGCAATTTTCCACACAATAACTTTCATTTATGGCAGATTATCAAAGACTGAACTTCAAGAATCGCTTGGTAATTCTTTCTGCTGACTTTCCCAAAGTTTCCACTCAGGTGATTGCCAGCGATTATCCGGTCGAGTTTGTCGGCGAGAATAAAAAACCACACGCACAGACACAGTGTAGTGGGTAATCCTCCAACTTTGAATGTTTTATAGGAAATCCAAAACACCCCACAAGCTGGGAGAGGAGATTAAATTAAAGAAACAGTTGGAGCCTTAAATTTTCACTTATGAACTGATGAGCACTCGCAGAAGGAGCTCTGATTAAAGAGTTGTTGAGAATTTTATGATTATTTCATAAGCTTCGGGTCTTCCTGGTGAACACCTGAGTGTCTCTTTGGGTTCCTCACTTATTTTAAGTTCTTGTCATCTTTTAAAAAGCTGTGAATTCCTTGCGGGTGGCAGTTCTGGTTAAAGAGGCGGTTAGAAATTTCTATTCACCAGTTCTTAAGTTCAATACCAGAGGGAAGCATCTTCTTAAGAACCTTCGCTTAAGGTCAGAAATTCTATGGACTCAGCCAACCGACAGCTCGCCTACACCTTCCTATTAATGTTCTCACCTCATCAGAGGCAGCAACTAACCAATTTATGGAAGTAAACCGCT
This sequence comes from Lissocephala sabroskyi, assembly GCA_037075105.1. Lineage (NCBI taxonomy): Eukaryota > Metazoa > Arthropoda > Insecta > Diptera > Drosophilidae > Lissocephala > Lissocephala sabroskyi. Next base: position 14,792 of record JBAMCP010001093.1, on the reverse strand, counting down.
GGCCAAATAGTGAACACGAGAGCTGACCTCCTGGCCAGGCCAAATGTGGCACTTAAAGTGGCCGAAAAGAGCCTCGACAACTGCAAATAATAACAGACAACACAAGAGAGCGCCCAAGAACTGAAACAATCGCATTGCATTTAATTCACGAGGACCTGCGAAGGAGGCCGGGGCGACGGGAAGGCGGCAGGTCGACGAGGAACTCAAAGTTCAACGCACAGCTGCGTTCCGGACTCCATCGGCAGGCAGAGCGCGTAACGAGACGAGACAAAAAGAAAACACAAAAAAGAAAAGGAGAGACATAAAACAGGCAGGAGGCATTAGAAGGAAGCCAGGCATGGCCAACGGGCGGGCCAGCAATTTGGTCATCAGCCGCAGAGTTCATGGCCAGGGACCCCTGGAAAAACAATTTCTGCACGCGGCTGCCGACGAAAATTGCAAGTCCGGGCAGCTCGAAAAAAAATCTATTATTGAAATCTATAGAAAGAAGCACCAAAATGCCCGCATCCACTGCCGGTTGGCCGGCTGGCCAACTGGCCAGTCGTTTGGTTGGTGGCTCTTCTGCGTCTCGTTTTTAGTGAGGTTTGTTTAAGAGGTTTATACATTTTTAATATGACGACGACAGGAGGGGATTGCCGGGCGGATCTTGGCCGCTAACTAGCCCGCGGAAAGGATGAGGCCGGCGGGGTCAACGGCAACCGGCAAATGCCAACTATTAAGTAGCAAATGCTGTTTTATTTTTGCCAAACATTTGGGCGGGCGTGGCCCGAGCCCAGCAGACAGACGGGCAGACGGACAGTTGGGCAGGCTAACAAGAGAGCACGCGCGTGGAAAATAGATTGAAAATAATAGAATATACTCGAGCGCGCTGGCCGAAAGCAAAGCGAATCTTTCAACTTGAAAATATCTTCAAATCTGATAAGACCGACCAACAGTCCGACAGCCAGACAGACACAAGCACAGACGGTTGGATAGACAGACATCCATCGGCCAAAAAAACGGCAACCCTAATGCACTCGCCCAAGGAAGTCGGAGGAGGAGGAGATCGAACTTCCTCGTTGTATGTTAAGTTGTAGGTGCTTTTAATGTTGCCGTTGTTGTTGGTGTTTTTGTTGTTGTTGTATGCGAAAAGGAAATTGATGATGTGGATGAATGAACATTGAGCAAAGTGATTAAGATTACGTTAGAATGATAACAGCAACGACGGCATCAGCAGCGGCAGCTCCCCAAGCAGAGCAAACCACTCAAAGGAACCCTGAGCAGGGGGACGAGGACGGAGTGGCGGGTTGTTAAGAAGGAAGGTCCCTAGGTCAGCCAAAGACTACAATAAATCGAAGTAAACTCAAAAATGCATTTAAAAAATTGAAGTTCACTCGACTCGAGCCAGCGGAAAGGGGGAAATGACCAGCAAAGCGGATGGGAAAGCACCAGAGAAAAGAAATAATGTAAATTGCTATAAAATCCCTTTGATATTTTGGGAAAGTAAGAAAAAAAGTATAAATTTTAAAAGCATCAAAAGAACGAGAGAGCGAGAAAAGATTTGAGTACCCTAACCTCCTCCTACTCTCTGCCCAGATAATCCGCTTCGAACCACACAAATAAAAACCCTGGCCGGCTTGATTAGCATTAAAGATCGCCGATCCCCCATAAAAGCCAACGAGTAGAACGAACAGCCCACGGAGTTGATTAGCCAGGTAAACATGCTCCACAAAAAACTGCTGGCTCTTGGGCGATATAATCCAATTAATCCTTAAACGTTTCGTAAAGCGTATAATTTAAACACCGTCGTCGACCCGACAAAGCACCAAACTACACACCCAAAACACACCAAATGCGCACTCGAAAACCAACCGCCGACGCACCAACAACGCTCCCCAGGCAGCCGCGGCCACGGCAGTGGCTGATTTCGATCGCAGGGCGCGCATGCGCAGGCATCGGCCGGGCGACCCCGGCGACGGTAGGTGCGTGAACAATGCCAACAATCGAACATAATTAGGCTTAAGTGTGGACCCCGCCAGGGGCAGAGTGGAGCGGCGGCTGCTTGGGCGGCTGTGAAGTCGGCCGATCTTTCTATATAGCCATAAATAAGGCGCTCGCCGGCCCGGCCACGCAAATAAATTGTGGCGAATTTTATAATTAATTGTATTGTCGTTGGGTAGACAGAAATGCAAAAAAACAGAGGGGGACAAATCAGCCGAGGAGCCCCCGAAACGCGGCTGGGATTTGCAGTCCCGATAAGCAGTCGGTTGCGAGTTGTGGGAGCAGCCGCTCCTCAGCCCAGCCAACGACGACGACGATTCTCCCGGTAGTTCGTATTAAAAACGTATTAAAAAATCCTCTCTTATCAGTGGTTCGGAATCTTCGGTGGGTGTGCGCGGCGGTTGCTCTCTGAACCGCAGCGAACCGAAGTGAACTGATGGAGTGACTGCTGTTGGGTCGACCGATTTGTTGCCCGGTTAGCGCTGAGGGCAAACAAAGTTCTAGGGAGTTTCTTGGCTACACTGGGAGAAGAGGAGTTACACAAATTACCCTCAAGATTTACCCTATCAAATGAGTAATAAAGAATTTCTTCTTAATCTGAAACTTTAAAGTCTCTTCCAATATTTGCTACTTCGAATAAAATTGGGTCTGGATTTCTTTTCCTTTCAAAGCCTTAAAGGAAAGTTTTCATTATACCCCCAATTATTTTGTAGTTGGGCTTTTTTACCCACTACTTTTTCGCAGTGCATGCGCCGCTTCCCTCGATCTATTAATAAAGTACAATAATTTATTGATTCCACGACTTAAAGTCACCATTGACCCAACTAATCTAGCCGGAATTATCGGCCACACAAAAGACCCAAAACGCGGCTCCGTGGAGGTCCGGGGAGGCTCTAAATATTTCATAAAGGGCGGCACCGAGGCCAGCAAGTCGCGGCCCAAAGCCAAGGAGCACTCCGAGGCATTGTTTTCCCCGCAATGACGACAGGGGGCCGGTCGGTCGAGTGACTCATTATACGGAATCGTAGCTTCTGCTTGGCTGCTTTAATTCGTTCACTTTCCGTAGCTTAATAAGTTTGCTTTAGTTTACGGCCGTCGGCTGTCGGCGGTCCTGGCCGCTTGCTTTTCCCTTTCGTGTGTTTGGCTTAGTTTCCTGCTTGAGCGCGTTTTCCCGTCAAAGGCATCCTTTGAAGTTAATCGCATGTGGAGCCCTCCCCTAGCGATTCCCGCCGTCCTATAGTCGTTAACATATAATTGTGTTTTGAGCATTCAACTTTGGCTCCTTTTTGGTCAGGCAGTCCAGCCGCCTGGCTTGGCCTGGCCATTGTGTGGCTAATTTCGTGCTGCTCTCGAAGCGAAATGCATTTTCTTATTAATTTTAGTAATCAGCTAACCAAATAAGGTAAACCGACAGCCCGAAAGGTCTCTTGCTTTGACTTCGTCTCCGCCTGGCAGTGGAATATTTGTCTGCGGCTTAAGTTGCCCAGGAGCAGGAGTTGCCGGAGTGTTTCGGTTAAGCTCTTCGGTCTGATTGCGGGATTTGCGTAGACTCATTCATTTTCACGATGAATGAACTCATTTGTCGGGATTTTCAGACAACCGGATTGCTACTGCACGAAGTCTAATAATGAAAGTCGGAGAAAAGCAAAGCAAATTCAATAGTATGAATAAGAAGATCCGAAATTATTAATTTGTATACCTTTATGGCCACAGAAATGCAGAAATCTATCCTTGAATTCCAATCGACAATGCCAATGAGCTTTTGAATATCTCATAGTCGATTGATGAAGTTTGGGAGAAGGAGAAGGAGATTTTGGAGGTGGAGTGTTTGAGAAATATTCTTCGATATGAATTTGAGTCTCATGAAATGTTGCACGAAAGTTTAAAGCCAGGAACTCAATGGCTCTAATTTTCTGTTGGAGATTTTGAAATGGAGGTTTCAAACTCTCCGTTGTGTGAATTTTTTTTTAAAGAATCCCGATGATTCACAGCCTCGTTTCGTATGTGGAAATTTAAATTTGCTACTCGTTTTCATAACTTAACCTTGCCATCGTTCCATTTTTGTATTCATCGGCTGTTATTTATCTGGCTATAAAATTCCCTCGCTTACTTTCATCCTCATTCTGGTGGGAATTCCCCGCCCCAGACAGCCAGCAGATATTTTAAGTATTCTTGCCTCACTTCACTGTCGTATGTTTCCCGGCCGAGTACATTCATTTGGCTTGCCCACACACAGCCCAAGGAGCAGGAATCCAAGCAGCTGGCGGGCCGCGACGGCAGCGGCGACAGCCTGCAGGTAATTCATCTAATAAAATTATTATTACCATATATTATAATAAATGAGGCCTAATAAGCCCGCTCTATGCGACGGAACGGGACATGGGCGGCGGATTGGCAACACTTTCGCTTTAAAGAGCCGCACGATTCGTTTGTGGGAAGTTGGTAGCCGCGGCGACGCTCGACACGCGTCGGCAATCAAATGCGTTTCAAAGTTCGCCAGATCTCCCCCGACGGCACCGCAAATTGCGTGTAGCACGTGACTGCGTACGGGCGGGCGGATTGCCAGATCGAAAATCGGTTGGGGCCGCTTGTGTTTTGCGGCTAAAACAGTTTTCGGCCTGAATGATGTCGAACAATTTAAAATGGCGATGGTGGCAGGCGGCGGTGGCGGCGGAGAAGAAAAGAAACATCGACACGCCCAGTTAACCAGCCAATCTAAAGTCAAATGGGGGAGAAGGCACGCCCACTTGCCCGCCCATCCGCCTACCTGTCTGTGTGTCTGGCTGGTGGACTGGGACAAAGGGCCGCTTGATTAACTGGCGGGTGGGACCGAGAGAATTTGTAGATATCGATGTTTATCGGTCGAGGCATTGATTATAAATCGATTGTTTGTTTTCGCTGCGGGCCCCAAAAGACGCGCGTACATAAACAGAAGCCAACCCAAAAGCAGCCGAGGGCGTGGGGGTTGTAAAATTGGAAAGCGGGCTGCGCTTATCAAACAGCGAGCAGCTGATCTGGAAATCCCAGTAGAGTTTTCAGTTTCTGTAGGAAAAGAAACACTTCGTTTTCTCTTGCAGCCAATAAATTATGACAAACACTCCCTCTTCCATTGGCCAGAGGAAGCCTTTTTTATTTGCAAATATTTTTCTCCTTTTTCGCCCAATTAGTATCAAATTTCTAATCTACTTTCATTATTTGCCTTGTCGACTATTCAAAAGCCCATTAAACTTTCCACACTCTCTGCCATTTCAGTCTGGGAAAAATGCTTTATGGCTGGGGATCCATAAAAATTGTGTAAAAAACAGAGCCCAACATTTCAGGCGGCCACAACAAACAGAGCCCCCTCCCCCCACCCACCCCTCTTCAGCCGACAAAACAGGAGGACGCTGAGCTGGTCTGCTTGGCTCTTTGTCTGTCCAACTGTGCAACTCCGCTGGCCCCGATGAATGTCGCTTTCGTGCAGGCGCGCGTTGCTCTTGTTCCTGTTTTATTGTTGTTGTTGCTGTTGTTGTTGTTGGCTTTGTTGTGTACTTTATGTGTCTCGATGTTTTTAATTTATGGCTAGAAATTTATTTAAATTAGGAACTCATTAGTTGGCAATGCCGCTGCCGTCTACCGGCGACGGTGGCTCCCTTTCTTCTCCTCCCTCCCGCCGGCGCACACTTGACACCGTTGTTGGTGTTTGTTGTTGTTGTTGTTGTCGTTGTTGTTGCTGGCTGGCCATATTTTTTGTTTCGTTATCCTGGTCACACATTAAGCGTCGGGCTTATTACATTGTAAAGTTGCCAAATTGAGTAAGTGGACTCAAATTGAGTCGTGGAAAAAGCGCCAGGCGAAAGGTTGGAAAAGTAGGAGAAAAAAAAGGAAAGGCAACACGCGCCGTTTGAAATTTGGAAAGTCGGTCAATTCACGCAACATAAATGGAATTACAAATGTCCTCGGATCCCTTTTCATGGGCGGTTTTCAATTGAGAAATGCCCGAATTCCGGTCTCAGCAGAAACAAAGGAATCCCAAGGAATCCCCAAGAATCCCAAACAAACACTTTACCACGGTGGCCGAAAATTTCGAGGGTGTCCCGGTCAAAATTAGCAGACGCTTGAAATTTTCCAATTCAAATGCAAACAAAATAATGGAAAGTCGAGCCCCCACCCTCGCCGGAAAAGGACATGAGCCTTCGACAAACGCAAACAACAAGAAACTCAACAATTTTCGGTTTTTACTTTTCCCCATTTTTTGTTCGTTCTTTTGCGGTTTTGCCATAAAAAAAAGAAAACCGAAAAGAAAAAAAAACGGAAAGTTTTCCAAACCGCAAAATTGTAGCGGTTAGGAAAAAAACTGGTGGAGGGCGGGGGAGGCCAGTCAACCGCCTAATGGGGGTGCAGAGAAGGGGGCCTGGCAGGGTGGACTGGGCCGGTAGTTGTTGATTTTATTTCTGGGCAAACTTCTGGTCGGCTGTTAACTTAAGTGGCACTCGGAAGGAGTAAGGCGATGGCGGAGGGCGGGGGAGGCGATGGGTTCATAAAAAATTAGAAGCAATTTCAATTGTGTCTACATCCTTAGTTGTTGTTTGTGAAAATGAGAAAATTAACATAAATATTTGTAGGCTTTGCGTTGGAACCTTTTTTTTAAGACGATTATGAGCCTTTTTTTCAGCCTTCTGTGTTTCCCCGGTGGCTTTTGTTTCAGGGTATCTGCCAAATATTTGCCAGATTCTTTTAAGAGGCTAACGAGGAGTTTATTAGACAAAGAAGTGTATTTTTTTCACAGCAACAAAGTATTTTTCTCTTTTTTTTAAGAACATAATAAGTTCTTTTAGAGAGCGTTATAAGTTCTTTAAAAATATTTAAAGTTTCAAAAATGCTTATTGGAAATGTAACTGAATTTAGAGGAGCAACTTATGTCCTCTCCCCAGCAGCTAATTGGGCTTTCTATATTGGCTCTTTGGTAATTTGGAAGCCCATAAAAGAAGCATTGGCAGATGCAGTTTGGAATGGCCGCGAGGATCTTTGTGAAGACCCCAAGGAATTTTTGTTATTCCCCTGAGCCAGTTGGCAATCGTTTAATTTGCCTTTTGCAGTTCATTTGAAATGCATTTTTCCTATGACTGGCCAACCGACAACGAGCCGGGCCAAAAGTCTTTACAAATTTGACGACAGCCACCGCTCTAACCACATAAATCAGCGCCAGCTAAATGACAGCACCAGCGGCAGCAACAATAAAACTAAACAAACCAGAAGATGGCGGTGGACAGAAAAAAATAGTTGGCAAATACCAAAAGTCAATGAGCCATTGAACGCATGAAATGCAACGACCAGCCAGCCAGTCGACGTTGTCAGTCGCGCAGCGCAGCATTCGAGGCTCTCGTCATCAACGCTCCAAAGATGGTCAAGTGGACGGCGGCAGCGGCGGTCAATTGGGCCCGGTAACATTTTCGCTACGCCGCATTTTTAGCCAATTTAAAGTCTAATTTAAGCAGCGCATTTGTAACGCACGTAAGGAGCTCGCGATTTTGCAGTCCGGCCGAAGGATTGATCGAGTGGACCGATTGGGTCATCGATTGGCCGGGCCAAGCCAGCCGATGGCTGGTTGGTTCGCTAATTTTGAGCACGTACGCATATAAATTTCATCAAAATTCCAAAGAAATAAAAAGCCAGACAGTTTAAATACCACAGGCCGGGCCCGCCGAAATAAAAGGAATCCCACAAAAAAAGGATATTAAATTATGGATTTTTATTTGAGCAGTCAGCCCTTCGGGGCCGGCCGGCCGGCTTCGTCGTCGTTGTCATTGGGGGCGCATAATAAACATATTTATTAGCATTTTCTTGCCGGCCGAGGCAAATAATAAATTAAAGTTCTTTTCGACAGTTCGGACTGTTGGGCAGTTGGGCAGTCGATTTGCGTTGCAGTTGAGAAAACCGAATTTCCGATTCAGATTCTTCATTAGCTGAGACTGAGGCGATTCTTTTCTTGATCGAAATGGTGTTGGGCAGTCGATTCACGTTGCAGTTGAGAAAACCAAATTTTCGATTCTGATTCTTCATTAGCCGAGACTGAGGCGATTCTTTTCTTGCATTTCAAGTTGAACTTGCAATTTACGCTGATTTAGAGAAGCCTTTGATCGATTTGTGTTGATTGGCAGTCCAGTCGGCCCGCCAGCCATCCATCTGCCGTCGGCGGGACAATGGCTCGTGGGTTGGTGTCAGCAGGCCAGTCAAGTGTTAAATATACCGATACCCACAACCACACACACACTCGCACCCAACGTTTAGAATGCTAAGTAAAAGTGCATAAAATTCCTCTCCACTTCCCCGCAAAGACGGACACATGGACGCATCCAAAGTCCAGCCAGTCACTCGGCGGCAGTGGCTTCTTTTTTTATGGACAATTGATGGCCAGTCCGGCCATTGATGGACGTGAGGTTGCCTCTCCCGGCTCCTCTGTCTGTTGTTCTGGTCTTTTGTTTGGCTTTGATATATGCAGATGCACGATAGCGGGGAGCGGAGCTGGGGAGATGGGCAGATGGGACATGTGATGTGGCTGTGGTTACGGCTGCTTGGGGATGCGCTGGTTGCGGCCGGGGCCTGGCGTGTTACTTTGATTGGCTTTCTTGAAATCTTCACTTGAAGTGTTTGAAGTTTAATGTTGCGTGCAAGGAGGGCCCTGAATTTATGGGCTGCCGGGTCTTAGTTCATAAGAAATCGTTTAAGCGCAAAGATCACCAAGATAGCCGCCAAATAAACAAGGAACTCGAGGGCTTCAGGCTCTTCGCAGTTTAACTGGGGAAGTTGTTCCCTTTCTCAGCTTTTCACTTCCTCTGGCAGTTGAGATTTCCAACTGTAAAATCAATTACCATGCATTTGAGAAACCCCAGCGTCATAAATAATAAGCCAGGGAAAAAAAAGGCCAACGCAGATCGGCTCTTGGCCAACAATCAAACAAAGTAGCCAGCGGTCTGCCCGCACCGTTTTGATTGCATTTTGATCGACAGGCGGACACAAAAACGCTAACGATGTTGGCTCAGCAGCCGCCGCTCTCTGGGCCTCTATTGGTTATGAAATCATAAAAAGACCAACCAAAGAGGAAAGTATAAACACGAAAAAAACCGTGGATAAATGCGAGGCAAAGCCGCTTAGCCGATTCGAAACCAAAGCTCAGTCAGATGGGCATCCGTCCGGGGCCGGAGCCTAATCAGATAAAGAGCCGCTGCACTCGGAGCCGAAGGCATAATTCCATGGAGAGAGAACCGCGGAACGGCCGAGAATTGGGTGATAAATTAAAAATACTTTGAGGGGCAATTCAGACATTAAAGGTGCCCCCAAAATGTGCACCCAATCAAGCCAACTTGCGACTCCCAAATGCTCTTAAAAGCCAACTTCCCGCACTCACTGCATAGGAATTTTTGGGTAGGAGTCCTAATCAATCTAAAGATCTACACAGAAATTTAAGAACTATAATCGGAGTTCGTCTTGAAGGAAATCTCGGTCTATCCTGATAAAAACAAAGCGCTCAAAACTCATGTTCTGTTTTTTTGTCATAACCAATAAGCCCCGCTTGGTGGCCGAGAACTGTGAGTAAAATAAAAATGCCAAAAAATAAATAAAAAATTCGATTCCATTGTCGATTTTCATCTACCTGCGCTGACCAACCGACGGAGCCACCGTCTGTCCAACTATCTGTTTTCCAAAGCCAATGATTATGATTTGTGCGCATAATTTGGCTTGGATTTTTTCAAACTTTTATTCATTTCTATGGAAAAACAAACGATTCGTTACATTTCATTTTGAATTGGCTACGCATTCGATTTGAAACTGCCTTCCCCTCGCCTCCTCCCTCGATTCAACCTTCGCATGCGGCTCAAATTTGCATTTAGATTAAGTTTGCCCCGCCGGCCAAATGATAAAAAAAGGGGAAGAAATACAAAAACCCGGGGTTCTATGGAAAGAAAACTGTAATTGATTTGATTGATGTGATTTGGGGTACGGAGAAATTTTCGGTAGGCTGCCAGCCAAGAACAGACCGAGAGCCGCCTTAAAGGTGTTGCCTGCCTCATCACCATTAATGCATAATTTGCCGGGGCAAAGGGGACAAGGAAATCTTGCAGTTCTCATCTTTAATCATTTCGGGAAATCATCAGCGAGCGACGTGCGCTTATTTTTATGAGGCAGAACTAAAGATCCTCATCGGCCCCAAGACGAGTCAGCCGACAACCAGCCTGTCAGTCAATGAGCCGCGGGCCGGGAATTGGCATTATAATCGACATCTTGCGAGGGGCGAAATCAGAGACGAGCTCATCCCACGGCGACTGCGCCTGCGTGGCTTTATCAAAGTTTAATAATCTGACATTTCGGGCTTAAATTGCCCGGCGAAATGAGCTGAGTTTGCGCGCCGCGCTGCGCTGTCTGAGCTTTGACACTTTTGTGGGCTTTGAGTGACAGTTCCAGGAAAGTGCGTGGCCTGAGTGTCGGCGGTTAAGAGTCAATTTGAGAGCAGGAAACGCCAACTCGTTCACCCGGTTCTGGGTCACTTGGCACTGCTCAATGGCTTGTCTTTCATGGCAAAGTCAGCGCTCCGAAAGAATTGAAGCGCCACCAGGAAATATGCAAATATCGACGTCTTCGTAATCTTTCTTGAAATAATCAAAAAACCGTAGACTATAATTTTGTTTTAACAAGTGAAACGCCCCCCAGAGATTTCATAATTTCTTCGGCTCTTCCGCCTTCCCATTATCATATGGAAATGAAGTTAAAGTTTTGGTGGAAAAAACCAACGAACAATTTGCCTGCCGGCCACTTTGAGGGGCTTCAAAGGAATTCCGCCTCCAATGACAACGAGGAGTTTCAGTCACGCGGGGCGTTCCTTTCAGTCCATTGTCCATGTGGGTGATTCTAATTAGCGTATCGATGTCCTTTCGGGGCTGTGCTGGGCATTGAATTTCAGTGAAAGTCTAAGACTTCTAAAGAACGAAATTAATTGTAAGCCTAGAAAATCCCCAACAGAAAAAAACATCAGCCGTTTAAACAGCTGCGAAGGGGCCACACTTGAAATGCCCACGCGCCAGACAGGAGGGCCAGGACCTCGGCTCGAACTCAAACACCGAGCCGGGCCATTGGCCGCGGTCGAAGCAACACGTAATGAAAAAACTTTATATGAATTTTCCCAGTGCGGCTAACAAAACGATACAAAATCGAGGGCTGTCTGGAAAGTTCCCTGCCAAGTGGGATTAAAGAGCTTTTAGTGCTCGTTTGGGTAATTGTTTTTAAAGGATTTTAAAGGGAGTTTAGGGAGGCAAAGAACCTTTTTAAAAATCTTTAATAATTATATTTAAATGTGATAATATTTCCACCACTGAAATCTTTTTCAGTCTGGTTGTTTTGAGAAGAGATCGGAATTATTTAAGATTTATAAATTCAGAAAGCAACTCTATTCTGAGCCGAAGGAACTGAAAAGCTGCGTTCTTTGCTTACTCAGAAGAGCAGAACAAAGAGCATCAGGAGCTTCTGGAGATGATTCATCAGCAGTCTCCTCAAATAACCAACTGCCAACCCTCGCCCTAAATAGTTGCGCATTTCTTTGCCGCCAGACAGATGCAGAGAAATGGAGGCAGACGCGGAGATCTCCGAGGAGTGAGTAATTCTCAGGTTCAAGTGCCACATCATTTTTTGCTCTTCTTTCTCGCATCCTCTGCCCTCCCCCGGACAAATTACACCTCCCGAAAAAAAGAGAAAAGAAAACAAGGCAGCTCCTTGCCCGGCTGGTGCCCCCTGAGCGCCATTTTGCCACCCGCATAAATAACGCCATTAAACATGTTCGACTACAGTTGCCGACATTGACGACGGGCCGAGGGGGGCAAGTCCCAGCACAATTTTCTACTCTCCCGGCCCGGCTCGGCCCGCATTTCCAGTTTCTAAACAACAATTTTTTCGATAGCGCCCGGCAAACACGGCAGGTCCTGCCTGCCTTCCTGCCTGGCCGCCTGGCTGCATTCATTCATGCCTGCCATTTATCAAACCAGCCAGCTCATGTGTCTGAGCCCTGTCGTGTGGTTCGGTTGGCTTGGCTTCGGTTCTGCTTTTGGCTTCGTTCTCATCGTTGGCGGCGTCTGTTTAGTGTCCTTGCCGGCCGGCCGTCTGGCCGTTCCGAGGCAGCTTAATTGCCAAATGTGTTTAGGTGTGGTTTTCAGCTATTCAGCCACCTCCCGCCCTCTGCGCTACTTGGACATTTTTCCGCCCAATTCACAACATTCCGCCGGACGACGAATTAAAAATGAGTCAATTCTCTGGTCCACCCACCAGCTGTGCAATGAATCCTAGGGAATTTGCATTGGGGGCAGAGAAGGCTATTTCAAGGCCTTTGAAGTTGGGACGGGGAAGACTCATTATACATTTACTTCCATCAATAAGCTTCGTTTTGAAGCACTCAAAAGCAGAAGTATAAAAGATATTCTTAAATAAAATGGGTATTAATTTTATGAAATTTAGAGGCCACAAAAAAAGATTCCAAGAAGCCTTTCATTAAGCCAATTTAAGTGGCTTTTTTGAGTCATTTATAGAACAATTTTCTGACGGATTCATTTCTTTTTTGTGGTCTTGGCTTATTGGCTGCTGTTTCTCCAGCCATTCCCCGTACTCCAGTCGTTCCCACCGCTGTCACCGCGAGAACCGAAAAAAACTTGAACGAAAAACACAAAAATTACCAAATAAAAGCGCAACTAATTGATTTCTCGTGTTCTCAGGCCCGGGAAGCGAAATGGGCGACCGAGCGACAAACAAGTTCAAAGCCACATAAACAAGGCCAGCGAACCGGAGGAGGTCCCTGTGCCCGCCCCCGGGCAGGTGAAATGTCAACACAGGAAAATCAACCAAAATAAACACCCACAGTCCGCCCGATGCTACGTGATAAATGCCACAATTTCGTGGCATAAACAAATTAATCGCGAATTGCACATAAAAAAAAGAGTCAATAAAAAATACGAAACGATGGAGACGCCGAGGCTTCGGCCTCGTTGGGGCCAACTAGAAACGGAGGTACATCAAATGGACATAATAAATGATTAAATAAGCGTAATTATCACCTTTCTGGCCACCGCCTGACGTGACAACAAAGGCGGCTGCTCCTTGGGGGGAGGACGCATTTGCCTGGCGACAACAAAAAATTGCGCACGCGAACTGATAGCCCCGGCCAGGCAGCCGAGAGAGTGTGTGTGTGTGTGGGTGGGTGGGTGTGTGGGTGCGTGGCATTAAAACAAATTTTATTACTTTAATTACTTTATTTACATTTCGGCAAATAGACCGGAAGCCGGCGGTTCCAAACAAAAGGACACGCCAGGCAGCCCAAAACAATCTACGCCAGGGAAATGGCAGCACAAAATTTGATATGATCCAGCCATCGGGGGGTTGGGGCAAGCAAGGAAACCTCGCCCTCGTCTGATGGCCAACGTCATGCAATGTGTACAACAAGACACACAGGATACTCGAGGACGTGTTAGGGGCGACGGGCGTAATGTGTCGTTGTAACGGTACATTAACAAACTCATAATTTAATTAAAGCACCCAGGCAGCCGGGCAAAGTCAACGCTTTCGTTTCCATTGTTCTTATATTTGGATTATTCCCAAGCTCGAGGATAATGACAACGAGCCAAGAGCAGGGAGAGAAGGTAAAGAAGAAAGACGTTTCCGTTGGGCAAGGCAATTAAAGCAAACCAACTTTAAAATTCTTCAGAAGATTTACAGAAAAGAAGTTCTTTCCCTTCGTTGGAGATAAATGAAAAGCTGTTAGCTTTTGTCTGCTTTAGTGGCGTTTCAAAAAACCAAACTTTGCCCAATAAGAAGGAACCAAAAGATAAGCAAGTTTTTGCCAAAGCATTCAGCTTTTGTTTGGAAGTAAGAGATTCCTTAACTTTGAGCCTTTGTCAAGACTTTTGTCTATAAATTCGAAACCAACGCTGATTACCTAGAGTTTCATAGCAGCCAGGAAGTCCCACGGTCGCTGTTTTCTGGGCTTTGCTTCCTTTTGTATAAAATTCTTATTTAATCGATCAAATTAGCAAACGGCCGCAAGTCACAGAAACTAAAATCCCCCAATGATAATCATAATTTCCCCGAAAACTGCGAAGCTGCCGGGGCGGATTGGACCCTCCGACAATTAAACACACGCACAGACCCGACCAGCAGACGCGGCTTAAATGCGCTTTTAAAGACCATTAACATTTCCAATTCCATTACAGAGCTCCGCACAGACCGATGGGCAGGTGGTTTGCGCAACTTCACCCGGCAAATTAGTAGCTCTGCTCCCACAAAACTACGCACTCCGGCCATCAGTCCGGCTGTCCGGCAGTCTGACAGTCCGACAGTCGGCCGGTTGGCTTTGATGTTTTATTGATGATTTCGGTGATTAGCCTGGCTGAGGGAGAGTTGAGGCTTCTGGCCATCTGACTATTTGCCAATTGCTATGCAAATAATTTTTCCTTCTTTCCGGCTCTCATTTCCTCATTAGTTGGCCGATCTCCTCTGGCATTGGCACTGAGGTGAATGCTTTCCCATCATTAGAGTTCTTGGGCTTTGTGTTTGCTTTAATTTGAATTTAATTCTGTGCGAATTGTTTGCTTTTCGATTCCCTCGATTGGTTGGCCAGCGATGAGCTGCTTGACAGCTGACATCATTAGGATCAAGTGGAGAGAAGTTGGGGTTAAAGTTTGACAAGGGGGTTAATTGAAGAAATCGTATTAAGCAAGGAAATAAAGGGACGAATTATTAAATGAAATTAGGAATACAAATTCCCATAAACCTTTCTAATTAAATTGGAGTTTAAATAA
>JBAMCP010001092.1:0-28137 GCA_037075105.1 Lissocephala sabroskyi | reverse complement strand
GGAGACCGAGACCGGAGACTGAAAAGAGCCTTGGAATCAGTTGAGAAGAGAGAAATTGAATCAAAACTTGCTATCGAATGTTATCGAATATGAAAAAGAAGGCATCTGATTTAATTTCTTGCGGTGCAGCAAAAACAAACGATTTAAAAAAGAATCTTTCAGCATTGGAAAAAAAGGAGAGTCAAATTGATTAAACAACTTGCTATCGGATGTTATCGAATATAAAAAAAAAGAAGGCATTAAATTAACTTTCTGGCTGTACGGAGAAAACCGGAGACTGAGAAGAGACTTAGCCTTGGAATCAATTTAGAAGATCTTAAAAGAATCAAAACTTGCTATCGAATGTTATCGAATAAGAAACGGAAGGCATCCAAATTACTTTCTGGCTGCACAGTGAAAACCGGAGACTGAGAAGAGACTTAACCAGCCTTGGAATCAGTTCAGATGACCAAAATTCAATCAAAACTTGTTATCGAATATGGAAAAGAAGGCATCCGATTAACTTTCCGGCTCATCCCGAGAAAGGCAAAATGGGTAGGTTTCCCAGCCTTAAAGATTCATTTCGTAGGACCCTCAGACCAAACTAAACACAAGTTTTAATTTGTTATCGATATACGATGACTCCTTTAACTCCCATTTTGAGACCAGTTTTTCAGACTATTCGTCGAATCTTTGGCTTGAAAGTTTTCCACGGCCTGGGAAATTAACCAATGACCGTTAAGAGCCAACGAAATAAATAACCGATTACAAATACCGTTAGTTGCCTTCAACTAGAAACAGAAGCTGCCACGCCCACGCCCACAGAGCCGAGAGTAAAGCAAATTGCCAGTGAAATTGCAAACACACAACCCACCGCCCCCCACCACGCCCACCTCGTCCTACGTCTGGGATGCCGTGTGGGTAGGGGGGTGGGGGGAGCATCTGACAGCCTTGGCATGATTTCATTTTCATTACAAGTTTTCCTCGGCTCGCCGGTTGCTCGGTCGTCGGTTCGGCACCCGCGCACCGCCAGACACACCGACGAGCCCCGAAAAAAAAAAATAAACCGACCAAGTGAAAGCGCACGCACAAAATGCGTAGCCGGGGGGAGGGGGAGGGGGCGGGGGAGGGACAGGAATCGATTCAGACGCCGCCAACGTCGGCGCTGCTGACTTGGCCATTTTATTTCCAGAGGCCATAAAACCGGAGTCCCTTTTTTCCCACTGCAAAGGAGCAGCGTCTGGCGGGAGGTGGGGGGTGGGGGTAGGAGCCCTGGGAAGCTGCCAAAGGGCGTTGGCTGCCCTCGCCACGCGTGTAGGCGACGTCAATGGCCCTTTTTTTCTGGGGGGGCGTCGTCAGCACCTCGAAGTTGGTTGTCTGCCCCGAAATTTTATGGCCCAGGCTGCGTAACCGGGCCCGGGGGGTGGGGGCCGTCTGGTGACCTTCAACTTTCAACTTTATTGGCCCGCCATTGTCTGTGGAACCGTCTGCGGCTTCTGTGTGCGCGTTTTGGTCGTTTTCGGGGGGTTTACGGCCGAGCCGAGTCGAGCCTGCCAGCTGGCGGAGGCGGGGGTGGGGGAGGTCCTGTCTGCGCGGTCTGACCTTGAATTTGGCCAGGTTTGCACGTTTTGTCCATTTTTTGGGGGACGGCTAAAAAGGTGAAAGACACGCCGGTTGGTTGGCTTTGCTTTCATGTGAAAATTTTCAATTTTCCTTGTCCTGTTCGGCCTGTTTGCGGGTTTTTTGAACTCCCCCCCGTCCGGCCCACAGGGAAGTTAATGATCCCAAAAGATATTTCTGGTGTCGGTTTATCGAATTTTCCAATTTATATGATGATTTTCGCGGCGGCCAAAGGACCCTCTGTGGGTGTCCTTGATGGACAGTTTGCTTTATTTAAGGTGACAACAAATGGACGAATGGCCTTGAGGGATCGTCAAGGGCCGAAACACAAAATAGAGAAATTGGAACTGTCAAGATTTAGGAGCCCAAAAATATACGAAAGCTTGAGTTCTTTTTTGATTGAGAGGGTCAAAAGGGGATATGGAAATTCAGTGTTAATATTTCCATTCCCTAAAACAAACAAATGGAGTTAGAAAACACAAAAAAAAATTTAAAAAGCTTAAAATTCCCTATGTTCGGCTTAACAGCGCCACCTGTGGGTCTTTCCCTGAAGTTTACTAGACCTGCTTGTTACCAGATGGCGCATGCGACACTGCTTTGCCGGCTTTATAAAGATAAACTGTTTTGCCGACCAACAGTAGCTTATTTTGAAGTTTCCCGCAGTTTTCTTGAGTTTTTCTTGCCCCCCACTCACCTGTTTTGCCATTTGGACTGCTGTAGGGATCGTAACTGCCCGCCGACATGGGCGAGGCATAGCCATTGGACATGTTGGCGCTGTAGCTGTGATTCTGGGAGCCCGGCGACGGCGACAACGGCGGCGCCGAACTGGGCACGCTCCCCGGACTCGAAGTCGACAGCCAATCCTCGTGGCTGCAACAAAGGATATTAGCGCACAATAAATCAAAGATAATTCACCCGAAACTCACGCATCTAAACGGACCCGTTTGGTGGGCACAAACACCAAATGACCGCCACCGCCGCCGCCACTGCCGCCGGTCGCCGGCGTTGAATGTTTAAGGCCTGCGGCAGGGGGCGGGGGCGTGCCGGGGGCAGGCGTGGCCGGCGCAGGGCCACCACCGGCCGATGATTGCGAGGACGACGATTGCTTGCTGCCGGTGCTTGTGGTGGGGGGCGTGCCAGGGCCTATGACGTCAGGCATGGGTTCGATTTTAACTATCGATGTGGTTGTTGTTGTTGTTCTTGGTTTTGTAGCTGTTGTCAGTGGCTTCGATTTGTCCTCCTGTTGTTGTTGTTGTTGTGGATGCGACACATTCAACCGGTACATTGTGTCGTAAGATCTGCGAGATTCTTAAGGTGGAAGAGTTGACAACATGACTCCGCGTTCATGTTGCCCGAATGCCCAGACATTTACATATTTATGCCACCGGCGGCTGCTGTCTAACAGCGGCTAAAAGGATTCTGAAACAAAAAAAAAAAAATTAAATTAATTAATAAAAAAATTAAATTGCGCCCCCGGGTGGACTCGAACCACCAACCTTTCGGTTAACAGCCGAACGCGCTAACCGATTGCGCCACGGAGGCTCGATGTGCCCTCTAAATACTGACCGAATTTCTGATTGGCTTTACAGTTTGAAAGCCACTGTAACCCCAGAAAAGAATCCTTCTTGCTGCGGTGACGACAGTTGTTTTTAATCGCTAATTTGGTATTTTTACACAATAAACATAAAACATTGAATTTTCATATAACATTTAAATGATTTTGTGAGAGATACAAGAATAGATTTGTGAAAAATAATATTTGATGATAGTTTTAAGGACTTCACTTACATTTAGGCGTTGTTAGCAAAAGCTAAGACCTAGGATTGTACATAAATATGATATATAGGGACGTTTGGGATTTGTGTGCCCAAGTTTTATTGAAATTACGAAGCAAGTGGCTCGACTTACGACTAATTTGAGACCCGCAAGGCCACTTAAAAAAAGGAAAATATGATATATATGGAAATATACTCGCGTTAAGAAAGAGTTAAGATATCACAATACAAATAAGGACCCAGTTGATGTCAGCGAGAGTAGAACTGCGTGTGTGTTCAATTTTAGACGAACTTAAAAACTACAAACAATTTCAATTTTGGTATGAACGGTTTTGCCAATGAAAACTACCAGAAATTGCGCCATTGATTGTTGCCTGGTACAAGTGATCCTCGAGGTTGCCTCACTCCTGACTAGCTAGTTTTCTTGGAGGCTCAGCCTGAGCGCCTGCTCGATCATCTCCTGCTCGCGCTGCAAGTCCAGCTCGTAGTCCTGCTGGTCCTGCTGCGACAGCCGCATGGCCATGGCCAGATCCGGGTCCACATACCGGAAACCGCCGTCGTCATCATCCGACACCGGCGAGGCGCTGGCATGCGCCCCCAGCAAGGACTCCTGCAACACCCTGCAAAGGAAAACAAAACCAAACACAAATACCAAAGCTGGGATAAGGCAACTAGCTAGACAAAAGGACACTCTCTACTTGAAGATCTTCTTCATGTAGTTCAAATCGGTTTTGAACTGGGCCGCGCCGGCCGAGGCAGAGCGACTGCGATGGGGCAGAGGCTGGGGCAACAAATGGGGGGTGGGGGAGTAGCGCCCGTACTGCGAATGGGGCGGGGTGTGGGGGGGAGCAAGCAGCGAACGCTTGACGTTCGAGGCGGGGACACGCGGGTGACTAGCGGCCGCCCAAGGCAGCAATTAGAAAAGTCTAGAGTACAAAATTCTCCTCTTACCGTTGAAGTTGCTCGTCGTCCTCGGGCAGCAGGTCAGAGCCGGAGACATGCTGGCCCCGCAAGACCTCCCAGATGTCCACCTTGTCGCTGTCGGACTCCACGGCACAGGCCCCGGCCCCGCTGGTCTCCACCAGGCTCTGCTCGATGGCGTACTGGAGCATGTCGTCCTCGTCGAGGGGCATTTGCCGGCGCGAGTCGCTGCCGCGGCTGGCATAGTGGGCGGGTATGTCGAAGCAGCGGTCGTCCACCAGGCAGGTGATGCGGTCCTCCTCCTGGAGGGTGGTGACATTGTCCACGGGCGTGGTCATGGCAAACACATTGCCGAAGGTGATGCACGCGTTGAGGACATGGAAGAGCGGAATCTCGACCTTCACCGGGAAGCCGGCCGGCAGTTGCATGGTTATAAAGTCTTTTAGCTTGGACACATGAGGACTGGCCATGGTCGACATCAGATCCAGAATGGGAAGCACTTGTTCCTGCAGACGTATGGGGTGCTCCTCAGCCAGCCACAGATTGGCCTTGAAGCGTTGCACCTGCCAGAAAAAACCATAAACACACTGACAAATTGTTTGTTTGGCGGCTGACGGACCTTTGTGTTTAGTTTCTTTGGTTTGCCAATGTCGCGGCCATTGAGCTCCACCTCGGGGCTGAAGTATTCCTCGGGCGTGATCAGGGTCTTGGGGGTGCTGGAGCCGGAGGCGCAGTTCGAGCTTTCGTGGCTCTCGTGGCCTCCAGTGGGCGAGCTGCGTTCGCCGTTCTCACTAAATGCGGCCGACTCGCCCGGTCTGGGCGAAGGCGTCTAAGGAAGAGCAAATTAGCCAAGGACTAGACAGAGGTTAAGAGGTCAGCCTACGCGATCTTTGATGGCTTCCGTGGCCGGCACGTAGTCCTCGTCAGCAATGCCCAGCAGGCTGTGCAGCGGAGTGCGCGCGGTTTTGTTTTTGATCTGCTCCTCGCTCAGGTGGTCCATGCGCGTTTTGGTGACAAACTCCACATTGCTGGCGCCGTAGACCTTGCAATTGTAGCCGTTGATAACCTCGGACTTCTCGCTGCGCCAGCCCCAAATCCCCGACTTGTTGCGCTCGAAGCTGATCTTCTCCATTTCAATGGTGTTTGTGATCACGGGAGCATTCAGCCGGGCGCGCACGGCCCCCACCGGAGGCGGAATGGCCACAATGTCGCCTATCTCGCTGCTCATCTGCTCCACCATCACCTCGTGCGTGTCATGGTCGATTTCGATCATGGTGGCCGTGTCCTCTGCGGGAAGATTAAGAAGCTTAGAAATCTAATTAATTTGATTGGCTGAAGACTCACTGCCGCCCTTGAAGATGTAGGAGCGGTTGCCCCGCTGCCAGGTGTTGTTGTCGAAGCCGAGCAGCGTGGTGTCTATGCGGACATTGGCGCCGCGTTTGTAGACCTTGTAGGTGTCGCTGGGGCAGAGGCGAGCCATGAGTGGCACCCAGGAGGTGAACTCCCACTTCATCTCGATGTAGAAGTCGGGGGCGTCGAGCAGATGCTTGAGCAGCTTGGGGACATGCGTGACGCGCTGGACATGGCGCTGGAGGTCGCGCACCTCGATGATGGCAGTCATGATGTCGATGTCGCCGGTGCAGACAGCCTCCTGGACAATTGACCAGCCCTCGTGCTCGTAGGTGGCATTGCACTTGGCTGCTAAAAGGCACTTAACACATTCCAAGTTCGCCAGTCGCACGGCCAGCATCAGGGGCGTTCGCCCGCGCGGATCGATTTTTTCCTTATCAATCTGGGGAAAAAAGACAAACGAAAGCTGCCGTTGGTTTTCCTTTGTTGTCGTTGCAGATGAATGGCTGACGGGGTCACCGCTGCGCACACTAATTCAATTAGTGGCGCCAGCGCACACACCTGTCAAGTTCACAATGAAGTGGGGAAAAGGCAAGCCCACGGGCTTGGCCACGGGAGGAGGGAAACAACCACACCCACAATTTTGGGATTACCTCCGGCAATTTGAGTGCTGTATTTAGGTCCTCGAGGCTGCCGTTCCAGACTGGCCAGTGGAGGGGATAATCGGCCTTGATTTCGTCCAGATTCTTCATCTTTGCGGTCCAAACGCCACCAACGCTAACCCAACTATCCTTAATTATTTTTGTGTTTAGAACCGAATTGCCTTCTACAACAACAACAATGACTGCGGCCAGAGCTGTCGCGTCGCATTAAGCTTTTTTAATTTAATATTAATTGTGGAATTATTAAAGAAACAAAGTGATATCTTGCAAAATAAATAAATTAAGTGTTTTTAATACTCTATGGTTTATTGTAATTAAAGTTAAAACCTGGCGAAATAAACAATTTTATTTAAGTGCTTCTCCAGCCCTGGTGAAGCTGTTTTTTAACTTTGCAAATTACTATTTTTACCCATAAAATCAAAGTGTTTTATATATATTTAAAGAAATACGAAGCAGTGAAAAAGTCTGCATTTAAAAGAGTAATATAAAACATATAAAAAAATATTTAAAATATCAGGCGGTCATTTTTATTAGAAAAGGTTGGCAGCCCCGGTTCAAAGCTTCAAGCGACTTCGGCGCGTAAGCCTTTTGTTCTACTTTTCCGTCTTCCTTGCCCAGTTTTCTGTTAATTCGTTTGTGGCCCTGCTCACCTGCTTGTTTGTCTGCATGCCTTCATCTTCCGGACTTCTCTGCCATTCCGATTTGGGTCGATCTGACGCATTCAAAAAAAAAACAAAAGGCCGCCATTTGCCGTCGCCATATTCAAATGAGTGGGCAAGGTCAGCGTTTTGTTATTTTACTGATGATTCTGAGTTTCGACACGATTGTGTCGCAATTGAAATCAAAACAAGCCCCAGAAATCAAAGGTCGACTAAACAAAATACCAACGGCTTTAAATACTCTTTTCTACCTGTTTGCAGAAGCGGACCCTCAGCAGTCGGAAGAGTTTACCAATCGAAAATCGCATCGCCAATCGCTGATTTCTGCTGAGCCACCGCCCCCGCCACACACTGAACTCTGCTGACCTCAGCTTCTCCCGGAGTCTACACTGAGGGAAATCTCCTGCCCCACAAGCACTTCAGTTATAAAGCTTCTCTGGAACTTTTCGCTGAGTGGATTGTTTTGAGCTGATTCTGTGAAATGTTGAAAATTTTGTGCCGATCAAGGTTTTCGGTGCCCCATTTCCCCGCCGAGCGGGGCACCCGCATCTTTGGATGCATTTTTATGTGGGGCACACACACGGAAACGACGGCAACCAACGGCGGCGGCGGCGGTGCGTGCAGATCGCTGGTCGCCTCTTTGACACGAACCGATGGCTGGCCGGCTTGCAGTTTTCCAAACGTCAACACTTTTGGCCGGCGGCAAAAAATCTATTTGGGCCCGGACGGGGCTCAGTTTGGCAGTCAGTCGCTGGTCGAGCTCCGACGAACCAACTCGTCAACTCTCCGCAAAGGATAAATCCCAGCCAACCCAACAAAAACGAATCCCGAAATGCGATTTCTGGCTTTATTTCTGGCGCTTGCCCTGGTCAGCGCCCGCGCCCACCAACAGCAGGATGAGCCGGCGGGTGTAAATGCCGCGGCGGCGGCCAACGTGTTCGACGGCGAGCTCAGCGAGAACATTGCCACGCCCGAGAAGACCACCACAACCACCACAACCACAACAACCACAAATGCGGACGACAAGAAGCCACCAACCGCTGGCCAAAGGTCACCCCTCGAGGAAGCCGTAAGTCAACCGTAAAAGCCTCGAATTTTGATTTAATTTTCATTTGTTTTGCTTGGCAGTTCCTGGCCCAGATGAGCTCGGCTTTGCGCACGGGAAATCCCACCGTGGACTCCTTCTACACCGTGTTCCCTGCCCTGGGCAGCCTGATGCGTTGGGGCAACTTTGTGCCCGGCCAGGCCACGGCCGACTCCCAGCCGGCCTCGTCGAAGGTGGTCCTGGTCCTGGCCGACGATGCCAACGGCCAGAAGACGCGCAAGGTGCGTCAAGGCGACACGGCCGCCCAGGCTCCTCCAATTGGTCCGGCCGTCATCCAGCAGCTGCTCAGTCAAATTCCGCCCGCCAATCTCGGCCAGGTAATGAACTCCGGTCTCATACCCAACGTGGCCCAGGGCTGGATGCCCAACATGCAGGAGAGTCTGGCCCAAATCGGCCCCAATGTGGGCCAGGCCCTGAGTACCGGACTGGACTTCTCGCAGCTGCCTAACCTAGTGGGCCAGGCCGTTGGGGCTCCGCCACCGCCACCGGTTAGTGCTCCCGAGCCGCCAGCACCCCCGCCAGCTGATCCCACGCCCAAGTCCGCCAGCGATGACACCGCAGCCCTGCCCGCCCTGCCCAACATTCCAGGGGCCTTGACGAACCTCTTCAACCAGCAGCCCTTCGACAGCGGCAGCAACCTCCTGGGCCAGGCGCTTTCCCTGCCCACTCCCCCCTCGCCCAATGCTTTCATGGACGGACTGAGGCAGCTGCTGCCCGCAGGTCTGCCCTTCGCCGGCAGTGCCCAGGCCTCCGAAATGTCCGAGGTGCGCGTGAAGCCCGAGGCTGATTTCCGCACGGTGGCCTTCCGCAATCCCCAGGCCGTGAATGCCCAGCTGGGCCAGATGAGGATCCAGCCGGCGCTCAAGACCAACGAGGACAAGGAGCAGGTGCCTTTGCTTTGGTTCAGGATGCCCCAGCAGCAGGAAATGGAACGCCGCCCGACGGAGACTTCCACCCAGGAAGACGCCAAGATTCAGTCCAAGCTGCTGGAGTTCGAGCGCCAGGTGATTGCCGAGCTCAAGCTCCTCCAGAAGATCGAGCAGACGGCCAAGGAAATGCGGGCCACTGCCCAAGGAGCCCCCATCCCCCAGCCAACCGCCAGCCCCGCCCCCGCCAACCCCCTCAGCAAGACGCCCGTCCACAAGATCACCCGGGCCGACATCGAGCGCGCCCTGCGCGACGACTACGTCCACCGGCTGCTCACCAAGGAAGCCCAGCGCCAGGGCCGTCCAGGACACTTCAAGTACGTCCACCCCATCAGCGGGCTCACCTTCAAGCGCCAGATCCCCGCCGAGACCCTCTCCAAGGAGGAGATCATCCGGATGATGGCCTACGCCTACCGCATGGCCAACGAGCAGCAGTCGATCCAGCAGAATCCCATGATGATGCGCCAGATGGCCGAGCAACAGCAGCAGCAGATGCAGCAGCGGCAGATGGCCGAGCAGCAGCAACAACAGCAGCAGGAGATGCCCCAGCAATTGATGATGCAGCAGCGGCAAATGGCGGAGGAGCAGGCCAGGCAGCAACAGGAACAGCAGCAGCAACAAGCGATGATGCAGCAGCAGCAACCGATGATGCAGCAACAGCAACAAATCCAGCAGCAACAAGCGATGATGCAGCAGCGCCAGTGGGAAATCGAGCAGCAGCAACAGCAGCAACAAATCCAGCAGCAACAACCAATGATGCAGCAGCGTCAAATGGAAATCGACCAACAGCAACAAATCCAACAGCAGCAGCAGCAACAAATCCAGCAGCAACAGCCGATGATGCAGCAACGCCAATGGGAGATCGAGCAGCAGCAACGACAGCAGCAACAAATCCAGCAGCAACAATTCCAGCAGCAACAACCGATGATGCAGCAGCGTCAATGGGAAATTGAGCAGCAGCAACAACAAATCAAACAGCAACAGCAACAACCAATGATGCAGCAACGCCAGTGGGAAATTGAGCAGCAACAACAGCAAAAAATCCAGGAGCAACAACCAATGATGCAGCAGCGCCAGTGGGAAATCGAGCAACAGCAACAACAACAGCAGCAGCAGCAACAACAGCAACCAGAACAACGCCAGATGATGCCAGAGCAGCCAACGGGCTTAACCGCCGAGCAGCAATGGGCCAACGAGAAGCAAATGGCCCAAGAGCAGATGCGCTCCGCGGCCAACAACCCGGCGACTCCCGAGGACGAGGGCAAGGCGCGCCACAAGGGCTTCGATGACGTCGACATGTTCGGCTTTGGCGGCGACAAGCACAAGAAGAACAAGTCCCACGGCGGACCCACAATCATCAACTACTACCAGCTGCCCCCGCTGCCCTCCTACGGCACTTCCTATGGATCGAGGGGAGGCTATGGCGCCTCCAATGCGCCCAGCCGGGGAGGCTATGGAGGCTCGACAGGAGGCTATGGAGGCTCGACGGGAGGCTATGGAGGCTCAGCAGGAGGCTACCGCTCGGCTGCCGTGGGCAACGATGAGATCGACGAGATGCTGCGCCAGCATCAAGTGCTGCCGGTGAGTTGAGCCAGCCACCAACCACCACCAACATCACCACACGCCCACGCACTCCACCCACACACACACAGACGAAATTAACCAACCATTTGCCAGGTCATTCATTAAATTCATCGCTTTCTTCTCTCGATGCTGTGGTTCGATGTCATTAACAGGCGACGCATTTCAGAAACTAAAATCCCCAAGCCAGCCAGCCAACTCCACGACCACGACGACGACCATGACAACGACGGAGACGACGTCTCCAAGGATCCAGGACCAACGTTTACACAAAAGGTTAGCGAATTATTTTAGGCAACACGGACTCGAGGGCACCACCATCGAGCGGCTGGCGGGCAAGGGCTGCGGCTGCGGGCCCAGTTGCCGCTGCGGTGGCTCCCGGCATTGCGGCTGTGGTGCCCACCGCAGGCAGCGCCGGAACGCCGAGTATGGCACTCTGGAGACCATCGATGAGCGCTCGCTGAATGCCCTGCGGCAGGAGTACAGGACCGGCCTCAAGGAGATCACTTTGAGTGCGGACGAGGACCCGGCCGAGGCTCTCATGCGCTACAATGCGGCCTCCATACGCGAGGCCCTGGAACGGGCCAGCCAAGTGCCGCTGGAAATCAACGGCGGGGATCTGGACAACGCCGGCCCAGACGGCTACCTGGACTACGCAACGAGCCCGGCCACTTCCCCAACCACCACCAGCACCACTAGCACCACCACCACCACAGAGAAACCTGCCCAGGAAACCACACCAACAACCACGATCCCGACAACCACCACGGAGTCTCCGGTGACCGCGCAGGCTCGCGATGAGACGGCGGCCGAGTTCAGGAAACTGCATGCGGTGATTTCCGAGCTCAAGCAGCAGCTGGCGGAGATCAGCAAGTGCAAGGAAGACGAACAGGAGGAATCGTCTACCCCTGCGACCGGAGTCCATGCCAATGCCATAGCCTCCACGGCCACCGCGGAGGACGACGAGAAGCACTGGCAGAGCATCTTGGCCAGCAAAGGCTACGACACGAAATACCTGAGCAAATCCCACGAGCGGCAGTACGAACGCGGCGAGAACTTGGCCCTGCCCAAGGCCAACTACGAGCAGAACATGTCGGCGGACTACAGCTACCAGGAGTTCCAGCCGGCCGAGCAAGAAGCCGCCAAGGCCCCGGCCCAGAAACGGGCGGCCAAGGAGGCCGGCTTCAAACGGCGCAAGGGCAAAAGCCAAGCTTATTTGAGCAGCAAACAGCAGGCCAAGTTCCTGAATGCCGCCTTGGATCACAAGGACGAGGGTAATCTCGTGTCCACCACGCCCACGCCTTACGCTCTGCGTGGAAAGTTCGTGCGCCGCAGCACTGTGAGCAGCGCGCTGAGGTCGCCCCGCCAGGTGGCCGCCTACAGGTCCTGCGAGTCTGGCACTCCAGCCCCCGCCGAGCTGCCGACGCTGAGGGAGCGCAGCGCCAAGCTGGACAAGCTGATTGAGCTGCTCCACGAGCTGGTGCGTCTGCACTTAGAGCGCCAGACGGCGGGCACTAGGCGGTCCGCCAGGCCGACGAACAGCGTGGCCAAGACCAGCAAGCGCAGCAGAACCAAAAGGCTGCGGCGCAAGAGCCGCAAGACCAGCACCACCAGCGAGAAGCCTCTTAACCACTGATTCCATGCTCATGCCTCGCATCCTTTCGCCTTTCATTTAGCATTTAAATTAAGCAATCGACAGTAACTTAATGTGTTGTCCTTTCATTTCCCATTTCATTTGCTCAGTTCCATCAGCCAATCATCACCAATTAGTCCATCATCAAATGCAGCCATGTCCATTCCATTTCATCAACCCATCAGCCGCGAGAATCTCAGTCCAGGGGAGCCTGTGCTGGGCTCTACCTTTGGTGTTAGTGGAAATCTCTTGGTTCCTTATATGGGCCTCTTGCCGGTGGCCCAGCCCAATGATCCCTGGCTGCACAAGGCCTACGATCCCCACCGTCCCCTCTATAGTGGAGGCGGCAGCTATGAGGCGTATCTGAGGGATGGCCGGACCAGGCGGGACACCAATATCATGGATCGGAGCAGTTTGCTGACGCCGGGGATGCTGGAGCGGCTGCTGCGCATCAAAATGGATTTCCAGCGGCGGTTTCCTCATCTCTACCAGAATGTGGTGAGCCTGCAACCCAACCAGAGTCGAGTGGAGGTCAAGCCGCCTTTGCTGGTGCGTTTGGTTAATGCCAAATCGGAGGAGGAGGATGTTGGCGAAGTCCATGAGCTGGGGGCAGCCGAAAAGAGCCCGTTTGAGGTGACATCTGCCGAGAATCGGGATACGGAAGCTGCGCAGTCGGAGAAGAACCAACAGTTGCCGTCGGTTGAGTCGAGCGAGGGGGCCACGGACTATTTCCAATTTGCAGATGATGATGATGATGACAACGACCAAGACTTGTTTGCTGATGACGATTAATTTAATGCAAAATATAAACAATAAAAATCGCTATCATTTTGAAAATCTAAATTAAGCTGAGCTTTTAATTCTATCGATTTTCGATTATTGCGGGCGCTACGATTTAACGCAATTGAGTTTACTTAAAGTTGCTCAGAAAATTTATTTATAGAAAAGAAATGTGGGATGCAGTTCCGCTTAGGGTAAATGACTAAAATCTCCAAAGTCTTTTGTGGTATTAAAGCATTCGGACTTGGAGCATAATTAGATGGCGTTCATTTGTGGGATTGTGCCGTTTTACATAAAAACT
Organism: Lissocephala sabroskyi; assembly: GCA_037075105.1. Lineage (NCBI taxonomy): Eukaryota > Metazoa > Arthropoda > Insecta > Diptera > Drosophilidae > Lissocephala > Lissocephala sabroskyi. Next base: position 14,845 of record JBAMCP010001092.1, on the reverse strand, counting down.
GCATTAAATATTTATAATTTATAAGAAACACGGAGACACGGCATCACAAGTTGTTATTTATATCATGTCTACGCGTTTCGACATTTAATTCACTACTTTGTTTTCACTTTAACATTTTAATTAAATTAAAAGCGGTTATCGTTTTGTGGGAATTGTAATCGGAACATTCGAAAAGCGCGCCTGGGACAAGAAGAAGAAGAACTAAATCGAGAAGAGCAAGACAGAAAAAATGCAAAACAATTAGATATAAGGAAAAAAATTGTTTCCTAAAACATTAAAAAGTGTAGGGACCCGAGTATCAAATTAAATATATATATTCATAAAAAATATACACGAAAGCATACAGATATTTAGTTAGTTCGAAAAAGAATTAGAAACAAGCGGACGTTTGTCTTGGAGACGCATTGGCAAAAAGACAAAAATAACAACAAAAACAAGTGAACGTGTGTAAAATAAAAACCAATAAAACCGCTAATTATTTCTTAATTCGGCGGAAAGAATTTCACTTAGAAGAGCGCGCAGCAAAGGCCACGGTCGCCGGCGGTAAGTGTGCAATGTAAAATCACACAAATGCATTCATTCCCCACCGAAGGCCGTCCTGCGCGACAAAAGTCCTTGTTTTCAAAAAGTGCACGCGACTTTCAACTAATTACATGATGAATGCAACCAAATGAACCGGGGGCCCATGCGTGCTCGTGGGGGTGTTGGTCGGCCTGCCAATTTCTGACATCACAATGTCACTGCCGCCCCACCGGCAACAACAACTGCCACAGCGCAAGTGTTTCCAAACTTCGCGGAAATGTCTCCAAGTATCGAGTCCGTCTGTCTGCCATAAATTAATGCACATTCTTCTTGTTTACAGATCGACATGACGGCCAACTAGATTCGGTCAAGGTTCTTGGATACGCCAGCAGAAACCGCAGCCCGGGCCTTTAATTGTATTATTCTGTCCTCCCCTCCAGCATCATACCCGGCGTCGGTAAGTGCGGTCAAGGCGGCGACCGGCGGCGACTCAGCTTCGGCCAGCGGCCACTTAATGCTGATTAAGTTACAAAAGTGCATCAACTCGCCATTAACTCGAGTGCATATGGGATTCCTACGTCAACTAGATATATAAATGTTTGTACAAAGCCACTAAAGCGCCCAAAGAGAGCCAGCGAGAGAGTGAAGGCCTCGCCGATCAGCTGATTTGGGTATTCCAATGCTCCAGGGCAGCGGCCGCGAGCGCTTTTAGTTAATAACAAACTCGCGCGGGGAACACAACTTAGCTGCATTTGTTCGTGCAAAAAAAGAACAGCGTAATGTGGCCGTCCGTCCGTCGCCCACACTCTCAGTCTCTCTCTGGCGGCTAATCAATTATTTAAATCAAAGTGATTCCGTTGGGAATTCGTTCTTTTATCAATTGGGCTGTCCTTGTCCGGACATTTATTGCCACCTACATATTTTTTGTCATTCAATCAATTTTTATTAACAAGACACATAAATTCTCTTCTTTCTCTCCCCCCGACCACACCTCCGTTGTTGTGCACACTCATTGGCAGTTATGCTCTTTGCGCGTAGGCGGCATTCGTTGAAGAGGTGAATGTGAATTTGATTTGATGTATTTATTTGTGTTCCTTAGTATCGATTACAATCCTCAGTTTGTATGTTTGTCACTTACGTTCTTTAATTTATCGATAAACCAAAACCAAAAGTAGTTTAGTCCAGTGGTCGGCCGATATCTCAGCGCCCTCATTGCTCAGTCTTTTGTATCGCAGCGTTCAATTCATTTGTGAAATACAATCAGCTTACTCATGCACTGCCTAGAGAATTGGCCGACGTATGGGGAATCACTAAGCACCTTTAAAACTAATTAATAATAAATCTTTCCGAACTGTTCTCTTGTTTGATCTCTTCCCGATGACAGTCTTGCTTAGGCGTTCATAAGAAACGCAGTTTCGTCTTAGGACTCTTGACACTTGTTCTCTCTCCAAAATTGGCAGTTACTTGTCCCTGAAATACCAAAAATACCACAAAAATACTGAAACATAAGGAAACTACGAAACCTGCACAATGTACGAGCTTCATAGTTGTTTAAGTTTGATTTTCTATGCTACGCTCATTCCCGGAACAATACTCATTAGTTGGCTAACTGGGCTGTAAGTATTTATGCTCGATCGCAAAAACAAAAACAAAAACCAGAAAACTGCAAATCGATGTTGTAAATTGTCTGCTCTTGATTTCCACATCCTTTAATTTTATTTCCTTGATTTCATTTGTGTTCCTTCGTGGATTCGAGTCTCTCTGTCATCGTGGCATAAATATTCCGCACTCCGAACTGCCTTCCAGTGTGTGTCCTGGCGCTCTCCGTTTGTCGTGTGTCCTCTAAAATATCTTAACATCCTTTTCCCTCTCTAACTATTTTTTTCGTGTATATCCTTTCATAGTAGACTTTTTAGTTGAAACTTATTTTTGTCGTTTTATTATTAAACACAATCTTCTCAACTAATGCGGTACTCCATGTTCCTCTACAGAGTCGGCCTAGCCACCTTGCAGATATGCCTGGTCCTGTTCCTGATCATCTTCGTGCTCCTGCCGATAATATTCCGTTACTCGGTGACCCTCCAGCGCGGTATACTCTTCCTGACATTTAGTAAGACGGATTTGCGGAGTTTCTCTTGAAATTTATTTTAATTTTGGTTCCCTCGCTCCAGTTACCTATCCCAAGGGCCTGGACCTGTCGAATCCGGCCAGCATCGGTTTGTACGCCACTCGGAACTTCTACATCAACGTGCGGGACCGGGATGTGGACGAGGATGGCGTGCGAATTGGCGTCTGGCATGTCCTGCCGGCCAACGCAGTGCGTCGGTTTAAGCGCGAACTCCAGGTGGAAGAGGCCTACGACGAAGAGCACGCGGCCGTGGAAGGCAGCCTGCCGAGTCCAAATGCCAATGACCAGGAGCTCCAGGAAATGGCGCCCTCGCTCAAGGCCGAGTTCCCCGTGGTGGTGCCCGAGAACGAGCGCCTCTTCTACGAGCGCCTGCTGCGTATGCCCGGCGGCACGGTTGTCCTGTATCTGCACGGGAACACCGCGTCCCGTGGAAGCGGCCACCGGTCAGAGGTCTACAAGTTGCTGCGTCAGCTGAACTATCACGTGTTCACCTTTGATTACCGCGGCTATGGCGATTCAGATCCCGTCTCGCCCTCGGAGGAGGGCGTCGTGCGGGACGCGCTCATGGTGTACGAGTACATAACGAATGTTACGTACAATCCAGTTATTATCTGGGGTCATTCCCTAGGCACTGGGGTGGCCACCCACCTGTGTGCTCAGTTGTCGCATTTGAAAGAGCGAGCGCCGCGCGGGGTCATTTTGGAGAGCCCGTTTACGAATATCCGGGATGAGATTCGGATGCATCCGTTTTCGCGGCCTTTCAAGCATCTGCCTTGGTTTGATTTCACGATCTCGCGGCCCATGTACAGCAATTCGTTGCGCTTTGAGTCGGATATCCATGTGCGGGAATTCCGGCAGCCATTGATGATCATCCATGCCGAGGACGACGTGGTGGTGCCTTTTCATTTGGGCTACCGGCTTTATCGCATAGCGTTGGACACTCGCGGCCGGTCCTGGGGACCTGTGGAGTTCCATCGGTTCGATGGAAGCCTTGGCTATGGCCACAAGTACCTCTGCCGGGCGCCCGAGCTGCCTGGCCTGGTGAAGAACTTCGTTGATAGTTACCGCAATGCGGTTTATTAGTGGGAGTTCATCACCACCTCAGGCAGCAACCCAAAGCAATTCTTTAGTCCAATGAAGCAGTCAGTAGTTTACAAAATTTTCATAGTGTGCAAGCAACTAGACATATTTATTAGAAATAAACTAATTATGTTATTGTATACCAATTGATTGTATGACAAAGAGAACTGTTACCTTGTCCAGACCGCGTTTGGAGTTTTTTATTTAAAATGTTTTAATAATTCAGCCGGCAATCATCGAGTACTATCGCACGGTTGCATGTGGATGGCTTTTTATCGCATTTATTATATATTAAGGGGTTTCTTTTTGGTTATCTCCTAGCTTGTCTTCTCTTTCCAAGTGAATTTTTAGAGCATTGGCTAATTAAAGAAAATTTTAAAACACTCGGTCTTGGGCGCGTAATTTAAAAAAAGCGCTCCCATTCGATAGCTCTACCATACATCGATAGCCACCGAATGCAGCTCTGGGATTGGCAGTGCGGGTGGCAACTTGGGTCGACGAGCCAACGGAAGTTCAGCTGGCGATGGAGGCAGTGAATCCCAGTAGAGATTTATCTTCCACTTGGAGCAGTCATGCCAGGAAATAAAATAATGACCCTACTGTGGCTTATCGGCTACTGTGTGCCTCTGTTTTTAATGATATCCAATTCCCCAGTGGAGGCCGCTGGCGGACGCTATAATATCAGCTATGCTCAGATGGATTCCTGCGATGACTACGAGATTATGGACAAACGAGGCTACGTCTACAAGGATTTCTTTGTAATCGATCGACTGGACCACAAGAACACCACGTACAATGAGCGCTTGCACTTGAAATTCTACGTCCTAACCACCATGGATGCCCACATCCTGCTATCCTCCACAGACCGCCCTCGTTCTGCCGATCGTGTCTACGAAATCGGTAAGACTTTTCTTCTTGAGAAGATGATGTGGAAATAATTGAATTCCTTGAATTGCAGTGATTGGCGCTGGCGGAAACTCATTTTCCTGCATCCGTACAACCATGAGCTTGGCGCGAGTGGCGACGAATCAAGATCCAAAACTCTTATCGCAGTACGAGCCAACGCCAATTGAGATCATACAAAAAAAGGGTATGAATGGTGATAAGCCTCCCACGAGCTAGACTTGCTGCATTGCCCCAGCCAACTCGGCTCTGGGAGCAGATAAACCGACTTTGCCTTTTTATCTTTCTGCCTCTCTCTTTCCGTGGTAGACGGCGCGCTCAATGTTTACATTCCGGGCTTCAAAAATGAGCCACTGCTCACCTACAACGACTCGGATCCCCTGGACATCGCGTACTTAAGCTTCAGCACTTTTGGCAACAATCAGGCTCGCTGGTTCTACGACTGTCCATTCGACAATGGCGGTGGGTTTGGAGACTCTGCCAGAAAACCTTATTGAATTGTTTATTTTTAGCCAACTCAATCGCCCGGGAGGTGCGGGAAAAGTCCGTCATACAGCGTCTGCTGGAGCACCTGGAGGAGAAGGGCGTCAACAAAACAGAGCCCAATGGCTTGCAGCAAATCCAATTCCGTTTTCAACTGCTCTCCTTATCCTACGTCCAGGAGCATGCCTGGCTGCATACGCGAATGGATTTGAATCTCGTAAGATGTCGAGAAGTTCCATCGTCATTCTTGAAACTATTCTTTGTTTCCTTAGTTCTGGCAGGACCCTCGGCTGGTGTGGAAACCCGAGTTCTTTGCCAATATGACGACCATAGCCCAGCCGACCATGTTCATCTGGAAGCCCGCTCTTGTGGTGTTCAAGTGAGTGGTCTCCAGCCGTTTGAATAGCTTTTTGTTATTTTCCCAACTTCCCACCAGCGGTGTTCTGAAGTCTGTGGGATCGGCCGCCTTTGAGGACACCGATCTGATTGTCCATGCCGACGGGCGGGTGGAGCTGGTGGTCAGGAACGTCGAGCTAACCACTTGGTGCCTGGACACTGCCCGCAACTGGCCCCACGAGCGTTTCCCCTGCGACATCGAGCTGGGCATCGATGACCCCAAAATCGCCCTCTCCTACGACCTGAAGCAGCCTCTCCCGGCCAGCGGGCATGTCAACACTTTGTCGGCCTGGACCTTCTCGGAGATGTCCGTGTCGCACATGGAGAACACCACGCGGGCGCGCTTCACGCCCTCCGGCCGCCTGCAGGCCATGGACGGCGACGTGTTCATTGAGTTCAAGCTGGCCAGGAACAGCTCCTTCTACCAGCAGGTGTTTGTGATGCCGCTGATAGGTAAGTGGAAAGGAAGCATCAATTCCAACATTCATTGGTCCTTTAGCCTGCCAGGTGTTTGTGGTGCTGTCGTTCCTGCTGCGTGGCTACCGCCGCGGGGCCATCATACTGGTTGTGATCGTGCTGACCTGCCTGGGGCTCATCTACATGACCAAGCATGCCACGCCCCACTACGTGCCGCCCTTGAGTAAGTCTCTCCAGTCTGCCTTAGCTTGCCTGATCCTTTCCTTGCCCTCAGTGAGTGCCTACCAGCACATGATGCGCCTGGCCACCTTCTGCTATGGCCTGCATTTGTTTGTGATGTGGCTGGAGAACTATCCGCCGCGGGAGAAGCCCGGCAACTTCCTTTTGAGCCTGATTAACTGGTCGCCTCTGCGGCTGCTGCTCTGCCTGCGGTTTGCTGATGTGAGTCGGGAAAAGCCAGCCCAGTTCCCTTTTGACTTGTCGGTTTCGTTTCAGGCCAGCGAGTTTTGTGATATCCAGGAACGGCCTTGGAGCCAGCTGGCCAAGATGGCCAATAACCTGAGCTTTGTGGTGGTGAACTGCGGATTCGTGATCCTGAATGTGTGCCAGGTGGGCGTGTTCGAGGGAAGCCAACGCTGAGGAGCCTTGAAAAATACAATTTTTCTTTATTTGCTGCGGGAAATTAAGAAATCTTAAAACAAATACAACAGTTGTGCAATAGACGATAAGACGGTAGTTGATTTTGGAATACTTTCGGAAACGTGCGTCCTTCTAACTCCACCAGAGCCGTCCTCCTCCTCCAACGACCAGCGCCCCTTTCGCCGCTTAATGCAGACCGTAGTGATCGTCGTAGCCGCCCAGAGAGATCGGATGGGCGGCCGCATAGCTGATGGCCGGGGCGGCATAGGACTTGACCACCGGAGCAGCATAGCTGATGGCCGGCGCGGCATAGGACTTGATGACCGGAGCAGCGTAGCTGATGGCCGGAGCAGCGTAGGACTTGACCACTGTCGGGGCGGCATAGCTGATGGCCGGGGCGGCGTACGACTTCACAACCGGAGTGGCATGGGAAACAACCTAAGAAACCGCACCATGAAATTCCCCTACTCACTGCCCCAGGCTCTGTCTACTTACCGAGCTGAAATGGGCATAGCTGGTGGCTGGGGCCACCGCCTTGACGGCCACTGGGGCGGCATAGGACTTGATGACCGGGGCCGCATAGCTGATGGCCGGGGCGGCATAGGACTTGACCACCGGAGCCGCATAGCTGATGGTTGGAGCATAGGACTTGATGACCGGCGCTGCAGCTGCGTAGCTGATGGCTGGCGCCGCATGGGCGTAGCTGAGGGCCGGGGCCGTGTGCCCCAGTCCGTAGTCCAGGAGGCCGGGCGCTGCCCTGGCCACGGCCAACAGGGAGGCTGTAAGGATCTGGAGACAAGGCTGCATTGGCGAACTGGAGGGTTGGCTTGGGGGCAACTCACCAGTAATTTCATCTTGATTTTTTGGGGTTTGCGGTGCGTGAGGTGCGTGCGTGCGACTGAGAACTGCAACTGCAAATTGAATGCGTGGCCCGAGCGACTTTTATAGGAGAAGTGCCGGCGATTTTCCAACGAGCAGACCGATAGACAGATAGATGGCCAGATAGCCAGCCGGCCGGCCCAGCCGAGTCGCAGCCACTCGTAGAGCGGGCAAGCAATGGAGGCCGCGGCGATTCTTGTTGGCGTCTTGTCAGTGCGACTGACGCAACCTGGACGTGGCAAGGCAGACCACTTGCCGTCAATGGCGCTGCCGCAGCTGCCATGGCAGTTACATCTGTCCCACTGTAGCACGGAATCCCCACAGACCCCACGACGAGCTGGGAACCTGGCCTAGCCCGGCCAATTAGACGGGATTCTCGTGGCCGCCGGGAATGCGGTTTTGAAGGGCGAGCAATTGGCCTACCGAATTGCCTAATTGCCGGCCGCTTCTCTCCGCCGTCGTCAATTAGAATTACAAAATCGTTTTCAGCAAAATCAAACATCAGATCTGAAATGCATAGTTCATATTTCGCGGGCCCGTTCCCAAATGCCGCTGCGTGGCAGGCATTTGACCATATTTGTGTGTTTAATGGCTGCCATTTCGTTTGGCGTCCGGCCACCCGCGCCCCGCTTTTGGTGGCGGTGGCAACTCTGTAAAATGATTGTTTATTTTTTGTACGACGGCTGGACGGCGTGGCTGGTTGGAAATATTTGAACAACACTTACGTCCGCCGAAGCTAACGTGTTTGACAGGTCGTGGGATATTTTATGCGGTTCATTTAATCAGCCGACGGTGGTTGGGGGCCCAAATGCACCTCTCGGTTCTTAGTAGAGAATTTACAGCAGCGAATTCCAATTTGTAAAGCCCATAATTCTTATGTCCGACTCGGCGAAGGCCTCGTGCGCCAAATCATACCGCTTTTAGCTTAAATATTTCCATCTCTGGGTCCTTTGCTTTTAATATTTTTTAAGGAAATAAATTTGTGGGGTTTGTTTATGGTTTTCTTCCGGTTAGGCAATTTTTTACCTGTCTTTGTTTTTGGTGAATGTTTGGTTAATCGAGGCAAGGTAAATTAAGTTTAAAAGCTATATAATTAAAGAATCGGAAGGATTTTTTTTATATTATTGTTATTTTGCCTTCAGTCGCTTTATTTTGCGATTTGTTTATTTTCTTGCTTCTGCGAAGACTGAATCAAAAGTGCAGTGTTGATTTTTGCATTTATCGATAAATTGCGGTGACGCTCATTAGCTAAAATTCAGTGTTTATTTTGCACTTAATGGATTATTGTTCTTCTTACTTAAGCCACAGATCTTCATATCAATAAACCTCGCCCAATCACAAAAACTATGATTTCTTTGCAATCAAATTAAAATCACTGCCGCTTTTTCTTGTGTTCTCCAAAAACTTTGGGAAACTCTTTTATAAAACCGCAGTTCCCAATTTAGTAAAGACCCTAATTAATTTGTTTATATAAAATCATTTAAAAGATATCTTTAATCTTTGCATAGATATCTTTTACATACTCCTGTCTGGTTTGGTTTTGTCTCCCTGATCGCTGATAGCCAGCAAGCCTCGGTGATGGGCTGGCTGGCTGTCCGGGCGACTGCACAAGCAGTCGAGATCGAAGTCGAGTCAGCAAGGCAGCGTGGAGGTGCATAAATCATGACAAACGTCGATGTGATTTATCTTCGAACTATTAGTAAATACCGAGGAGCAGGGAGGCGACAGCAGCGGCAGGCGATGACTAACGGAAACGAAGCCGCCTCGGAGAGTCCGGGCTTGGGCATCGAGTTTATAAATAAAAATCGGCTTGGGGTGGGGAGTTGGAGTTTATTTCGTCGGCGGTTAGATAATTGAATCAGAAGGGTTGTAAACTTTGATGCCATTCATATTATTGCGATAGTGAGAATTATGGACCGATGGTCCCAGCCGAGTAGGCCAGAAATTGCTTTATTTAGCAAACAAATTGCCGGTTTTGGTCAGCGGCGGGACGGTCGGTCGAGGCGCACGCACCCAAATTGGTGTAAAGTGCCTCGGAAAATTTGTATCACCGACCACTGACGACGCGATGACGGTGACGCCTAATTAACCAGGCACACACCAAATGGGCAAGAAGCCGATCGGATTTGGTATTGCACAATGCGAGCGCTGGCCAGCCAGCCAGCCACCAGCGCCTTAAGAATTTGCGAGGCGAATGTCTTGCATTTTGCGCATGCGCAGAATGTTCCACACTGCGTATGCGTATTTTGTGTGTGGGTTTTTTGTTTTTGTTTTTAATTAAATAATGAGGCAGCCGAGTGGTTGGTTAGTTGGTCGCTGGTTTGGTTGGTGGGCTAGTTGGCCGATTGGGTATTGGTGTCTTGGTGATTTGAATTGCAAATTGCGACGAAAAGCGTTACAAATGCGCCGCGTCGGAAGGAAAAAAATATTTACGCGAACTCCTTAATGTTTAATTAAAAACCGCTAGACAACATCGACAGGCTATGAGTTGCCTGATTTTTACGAGCCCCAAGCCGAATATATGAATGAATTTCAGCTGAAAAATGTGACACGTTGTGTGCTCAATTTTTCGCTATGTGGCTCGCAATGGTATGCCTGTTTTTTCCCAAGATTGGATGGTTTTATTGAGAGTCGGATAATCGATTTATCAATATTTATAGGTCTTTAACTTTCGAGAAATTAGAATTGCTTTAATTTTAAGGAATTATATTAATGGACATTTTGTATTTGTCAATTTAAATCACGCGCTCAGAAATAATCGAAGCAATCGATGCCAGTATCGATACCTAAGGCTTTCGATGTGAGCAGCTCAAAGCAACTCCGTGGGAGCTTTTGGTGTGGCGCTTTGGCGCAAAATTCAAATTGAAAATGTGGGCACAGTTTGTATAAAAGTGGACAACATTTTTGGATAAATCCGAACAATTCTTCAGTTGATTTAATAAGCTTCAACCAGGACCTCAAAGTTGAGCTGCTTTACCAGCGACAGCCACAAAAATATGCCGGTGGGTTGTCCGGCTGTTTGTAATAAATATTAATTAAAAGAAAACTATCAGTAGAGAGAAATATTGATGGGTGCTTTCGGTATTGAAACTTCAATTAGTTTCCTCAACTATTTGCGCAGCATTTTAATGAGCGATGCACAGCCGGGAGCACCCGCATGCCGAGCTCTTGTGTGACTCAGTAAAAAACAGGGGAAATCCATAGATGATTTTACTGATGTTACGTACGGCAGTTGGGCGGGGATTCCGCTAATTGGGAGGCCTTTCCTCTTCGCATTTCATTTGCTTTTACAACAAAGGCCATATCAATAATTTTACACAGGCAATTTTATTGCCGCCTACGACTTACAACGCCTCCGCAAGGGTTCGTTGACTTTCGCCTACAAAAAAGAAGCGCTACCAAAAATAGAGAGCGCCAAATGAGAGAGTAACGAAAGATAAGGAGAGGGGGGGGGGGAGCCCCACCACAATTGTGGTTTTAATTGTGGCCTGCGGTTTGGGCTGACTGAATGACGGACTGACTGATTGCCGTGGGGCTTGATTGCAGTTTTTTGTTTTTTTTAGCGATTGGAAAAACGAAGACAATTAAAGTTCGTTTGCAACTAATAAAATAAAATGACTGTTTGGCTTTGTTGTTATTTACTTTATTGAAATTTATTTAAGCTGTTCACGTGGCTATTCTCGCGCCGCTGCCGTTGCTGTTGCCAAACGCGGAAAATTTTGTTGCCGTGGATTTTCATTTGTCTGCCAATTGCTGGTGACTCTCTTGTTGTTGTTGCTGTTGCTGTCGGCACGCTTAGTGCATTTTAATTAATTTTTCACCTCCAACATATTTTACTCGATTTCAGCGCGGCGCTCTCTATTTTGTTGTTTATTTCTATGCCGGCGCATTGCAATTGTTGCCGCTATGCAGGTTAAAAAAGTTTATTGACTTTTTGCGCCTGCATTTTGTGGTCTGTTTGTTGTCGCTGCCCATTTAGCAACTGCAGGCGTTGCAACGCCACCAGAACAGTCGATGGGCCCCCTCAGCCAAGTTCCAAACCGCTTTGAAGTCGCAGCGCAGCTTGAATTTCTTATGGCAATGGAATCGCTGTGGAGTTGGTTGCGCAGGCGCCTGAATTCGCAATGAATGGAAGTTGAATTGAGAGAGCCTCGCCGCCGAAAAGGCCCAAATCGCTTGGCAGTCCACCAAATCAAGCGAATCCCACGAAATGCAGGCGATTGTGCAAAAGCCCGCCAAATGCTGGCCAGTCCAACTGACCAACCGTCCATCTGTCTGGCCTATGATGAATTAATAAAGTCAACAGCTCGAATTATGACATGGCGCTGGCTAGCCGGCCGGCCGTTTTTTTTTTCCTTTTCGATGTTGCAATATTTTTTTTTGTTTTCTTTATTAGCCGGCTAACCGGCCCGCATATGGCGATTGTTTTGTTTCTGCTGCGGTCATTGATCCAATAATAGAGTCCCCCCGGCCCCCGCAGGGCAAAGAAATCGAAATGCGCCCATCAAATTGGCCCATCGTTTGCGTAGCCTGCCGGCTATTAGTTTCGCTTATTCATTGATTGGGTTTTTTTTTTTTTCTCCTCCAAATCGATTGCAAATCGTAAATTCGCACCTTTCATTTGTTTATGTTTGCCTGGCCCGCTTTGCTGCCGCTGGAACGATCGTTGTTGTTGCTGCCGTTGCTGCTGCCGCTGCCGTTGCTGTTGCTGATGAGGCGGTGCGTATTTTTACCGCTCTCTGATAGTGGTTTGCCTAGACCCAACTAATGTCCCACTCGATTGGCGATTGACGTCGTCATCTCGTTTCGGTGTGACCTTTGCGATTGCTGATCTTGTTTGTTTTTGTTTCTTTTTCGATTTTTTGTTTGCATTTGATTTCTTAGGGGCTTGCAAATTGCTGGTGTTGTTGTTCAGTGACAGATTATGTTGGCCCAATCGAGAGACTGTGAGAAATTGCTAGAGACCCAAGAAAGAGAAGATCTTTTTGGAGACCTCGCTGGCTTATAAGGCCAAGGAATCAGGTCTCAAATACCTTTTGGAATATCGATATCTGAACTTCTTTCCATTCCGATTCTAGGAAGGAAAGTCTAGACAATTTGAAACAAAATTCCATTTGATAAAAATTCGCTTTATTCAGCATAGAAAAAATGGTGTTTTTTTATCACATAAACTTAAAAGTAAATTCGGGAATGTTAAACATTCGTAAGTACAGTTGTGCTCGCTTACAAAACTAAAGCATAAATGGAGAATGGACACAATGATCGATGCGGGGAAATCTGCATAAATATTACAACAAATCAGCAATGCCAATTGGCTCTCTCAAATGATTGAATGCGGCGGTGATAGGGCTCAAATCTAAATGCTGCTTTTGCTCCAAACACTCTCTAGGCTGATCGAAAGAAAAGCACGCGCCTTTGGCAACGCTAAATAATCGTTATCGGTATCGCCATCGACACCCTCTACATGCCCTCGCAGGTGGCCATGCACTGCTTGTAGCTGGGAAAGTTGTTCTCGTTGCCATCGCAGCCGCCGAACTTGAACTCCACGCACTTTTTCTGCTCCGGATCATAGCGCCAGCGGGGAATCAGAGCCCGGCAGACGCCCTTGCGGGCCGGCATCAGGCAGAACTGCTCCGGATGGGTATTGCGGCCGATGTTGGCCACATCGTCCAGCGACATGGCATCGAAAAAGTCGCTCACATCGTCGTACAGATCCATGGGCTTGGCCTGGACCAGCGCCAGCAGCACAACGGCCAGCAGGCCTATCACTTTCAGTGGACGGACAATGCTCATTGTTCTGCGATTCACACGACACTCGATCACTCCGGGGGCGGTTTCTCTCTTTATCTGGTTTCACTTGCTTTTGCTTTGGGATTGCTTGGTTGCTGGTTCGGTTCACCTGGCGATTGTTGGCACTCAACTGATTACATTACCGGGCGGGCTTTTGATTTTATACGACGCCGTCCCGCTGACGTGACTGCCAACGCGCAGCTCAAAGTGAGCGAGCCAGCGCCACGCCACCGGGCCCGGCTCTCGTTTTGGTCTCTCTGAGTCGAGTTGCCTTTTCTGCTTTCCTACTGATTAATCTAATAATCTAATGGGATCACGGCTTTTATCAATCGAGTGGGATTCCTGGGTATTTATTTTAGGTATTCTGAAGCCATAATATCAGCTATTCTTGGGGGTTTTTAGAAATAAAAGATCTCAAGTATTTCTGGGAATTGGGAAGAGTTGGAAGGAAGCGTTTGTTTGCTGGTTTCTTGACTTCAAAGTGTCTCGGGGGTTCCCTTTAATTATGAGGAATCGGCTTGGATTTGTGTACAAATGACGTTGGTATGACTTATGAAATTGATTATTTCAGCGTCTCTGTGCGGACCGAACAAGAAAAAGTCGCGCCTAAATCGCGTCAAAGTCGCTTGGATACGCCTGAGTTATTTCAAGCAAAAAAATTGGTCTTGGTGTTTTTCCAGCCGCTTTTGAGCCCAGATTATTTATGCCAAGCTAACCAGATATGAAATGAAGCCAGAGTGTCTCGTTTGCTGGACCAACGGACCAAATGAGCTCAAGTCGCGTCTCAGAATTAAGAAAATCCCTTCAACTCAGCTGAAATTGGCAAACTGTGAGTCCAGACTTACTGGGGCTTAATTTTTGTAGAGTATATTCTATATAATTTATAGGTTAGCTCTGATCTTCATTTAAAGCCGCGTTTTAGTCGCTTTAAAGTCGCCTCCAAGTCGCGTTGAAGCCGCATTTCCACAGCTTTAGGACTGCCTATAAATTTACATCCAATTCCAAAATCGCCTGATCTTTCGCTGCTTTTCTAGTTCCTGGTCAACAGCTATTCCCCGAGGGGAAGATTGAGGCTGTCTATTCTGATCTTTCAGAAGTAATTTGGTATACTAAAATTGCGTTTAAAACACTTCGCATTCGTTTGTGGAGATTATTCTAGTCGCTTCTAATAAGCGCCCGAGTTTCTTAGAAAACGCGTTTGAGTCGCCTCAGAAACGCGACCAAGCCGCGTCTAAAACGCAAACGAGTGGCTTAAAATACAAAGCCCAATTATTCTAGTAGCTTCTAAAAAGCGCTCGACTTGCTTAGAAAACGCGTTCGAGTCGCTTCAGAAACGCGCCCAAACCGCGTCTAAAACGCAAACGAGTGGCTTGAAATACAAAGCCCAAGTCAGCTTGGCAACGCGATCGAGACTTGTTTAAGTCGCTTCAGAGTCGCGTCAAAGCCGCGTTAGAGTCGCGTTAGCTGTTTTTCCCGCCCCACTGGCCACTCAATCGTGGCTGAATGAATTGAGTTGCTTTTGGTGAGGCTACGTCTGCTTTTAAGCCATCTTCAAGTGCCTGTTTGCATTTGCAAGTACGGCCCACCTAAAATTTATTATTTATAGCG
>JBAMCP010001091.1:12619-28140 GCA_037075105.1 Lissocephala sabroskyi | reverse complement strand
CCCCCCCCCCCCCCCCCCCCCCCCCCCCCCCACCCCCCCCCCCCCCCCCCCCCCCCCCCCCCCCCCCCCCCCCCCCCACCCCCCAAAATACGACTAACCAACATAAATCCAATAAGGAATTGGAATGAATCACGAAAAAAACGAGAGTCCTTGAGTTCCCCTTGCAGAGCGTCCTTAAGTGGACTAAAAACCTTGAAAGGAATCCAATCGGCTATTTCCTAAAAGATGACGAAATTTTGGCACACTGATTCAGCTTGCTGCGCCCCTAGCGGCGAAAGTCGGAACTACCCACAAAGAAAGTTGAATCGAATCTTTTTTATGGTTTGGGTTTCCTCGCAGATTAAAGAGCTCGTTTAGTTTTAAAAATGGAATGAAAGTACGAACCGGAAGTCTGACCCATAAATAAAATTATGGAATTGGAATGGTAAAATTGACATTTGCTTTCAAGAATCTAAAATACCCTGAAGATTAAGTGTCTACTTGAATGTCCTACAGCTTTATAACAGACCCATCTTTTAACCATCTTTATAGTATGATAATATTTAAATATTCCACAGCATTATAACAGATCCATCTATCAACTATATAGTTATAGTTTCATAATGGATCCATCCAAACGTTTAATTTTCACCATCAATGAATGAAAAATATGAAATATGGAGAGGTTCCATTAATCCTCTAACAAACGCCCTGCCTAACCATCAAACATAATTTATAATTTAATATGGATAGGAATCCTGGACTTTAAAGAGGAAGAACCAACGCTCAGCTGAAAGGTATTTCGAGAAGGGAACCTGGAAATCTTTGGAGACCAAATAATCTAAAATATAAAAAGCATTTTTTTTAACATTTCAGACTTTAGGAGTAAATTCTTTTAAAATTAGATATCGACCATTTTCAGATAGAAAATAGATACGAGATCTTTTATGGGTCTACAAATGTGTTTTAAGCTCTCTACCCATCAGTTGTAGATAAATTATAGATCTTTTTTGGAGTTTAATTTATCCCTTAAATCGTTTAGGAGAAAGCTCTTTAAAATTTAAAATCCAGGGCCTTTTTTGATTCTTTTCTCAGAAAGAGCTTCAGTAGAAAACACAGATAAGGTCCAAGGGATACAAAAAAATCCAAAACTTGGAACAAACCATAAAATACTGATATCTCCAAAGCGAACACAATACTAAAACTGAAGGTTCTTCAAGCTTGCCAATTTGCTCTTCCAACTGAGTTGAGGAACCCAAAAAGATTCTCAATTCTCTCTCTCTCTTCTGTACAAATGTTTCCTTAACTCTACAAGAATCTTATAAGGAATCACACCTTCTGAATAATCCGATCTTTGGTGTTCCGTTTAAAAAAAAAAACTTTCTTTACAATTATTATATATGTATTAATATATATATATATTTGCGATCGGTGTATATAATTTCCTTGTTTGTATATATAACTTTTGACTTATAACGAAAAATTTGATAGAAAATATTTGCATCCTTGTATCATTTAAAATTTTTATCAAGCATTTAAAATGCGCGCGTGCGAATGTTTTTAGCAGTAAATTTGTGTGTGTGTTTTTTGTGGTTGTGTGTGTGTAAAAATACTAACCGATTTGGATTACTCGATATGCCGCTGGGCCTCCTGGAGGCGGGCAACGACATTCTGATAGAATTTTATCTGCTCGGCAATAAAGGACTTCAGCGTCTGCTTGAGGTGCGTGTCCCGCTCGGCCTTGAAGTGGGTCATCTCGGCCAGGACCGTGTAGGAGATGACATCCGTGCGCCGGTTGACTTCCTGCAATTGCGCGTTGTTCATTTTACCCTCGGCCACGGCCCGCTCGCAGTCCTTGCGCTTCTGGATGGCGCCCTTGTGGGCCGAGAAAATGTCCGGAAAACAGTTCAAAACGCCCCTGGGCAGGAATAGAGGAATTTAAATAACTTCCTCAATCAAGGACTCCCCAGCTCACCTGTAGATATGCAAGCGATCGGACAACGGCACCCAATCGTATTTGGGCTGATCGCCGAACATTTGCCCGATGCCAATGAAGATGCCGCCCACGTGGCCCACACTCTCGGACAGAGCCACCGAGCCGCGGGTGGGGGCCCGCCGCTCATCCACGCCCAAAGCCTTGGCCAGCTCGGAGAGGCCATCACCCACGCGCTGGAACTCCTTTTTGCTTTGGGTCAGCGAACGCTTGGCCATGTCATTGGCTATGGTATTCAAGTTGCGGATGGCCGCGTCCATGTTGTGGATGAAGAGCGAGCCGCTCTCCATCTGGGCATCGACCTTGGAGTGGAGCAGATTCTTGTCCGGCGGGGAAATGGCCAGGCAATACTGGACGCCCATGTAGGGATCGCGTTCGGCTTTCCGCTTGCCCGACTTCCAGATTTTCTCGTCCGTGCAGGTGAGGAAATGATACCAGACCTCGCATTTCGAGATGACCGGATGGCGGCAGACCCAGTCGACGAACTCCTGCAGCTGGACGCGGCGATGCTCGACGAACTGCTCCTCGTAGCGGCCGGAGATCTGCTTGTCCGGCAGCGGGGGCACGGGAATCAGGCAGAACTTCTCGGCCAGACGCTCGTGCAGCCAGTCGAAGTGCTTGTAGCGCCGCGAGACCTGCGAGAGACCAAGTTGAGACAAAGAGACGAAATCTGTGGTGGGAGAGCGGCTGGCTGATTCACGGCGATAAAACATTTGCGCGATTGGGTTAAGGGAATGCAGCTGACCGCTGTTTCTTTGTTTCTCACAGGGTCGCTCTAATTATCAGCCCCCCGCCCACCCACACACACTCGCGACGGTTGGCTCTTTATCGAGTTACGGCAGAAGGTGTGCGCGGCTCGGCGTTAATCAGCCACAGAAACTCATGCGGCACTCACGGGAATATTGTTGAAACTGGGGGTCAGTTGGTAGGCGATGAACGTCTTCATGCCCTTGAATTTCGACTCCTTCTTGGGGCTGCCAAAGAAAGGATTTCGTTAGCTCGGAGTAGATGGATTTGGAGGGTGGACTTGCCTGGCCACGACGACGGTGTAGGCTGTGCGATTGGTGGCCTGCCATTGGTAAATGGAGTCCTCCACTTGGGTGATGTAGGCCATCTCGTTGTCGGGAATCTTTTCCTTAGTGCTGGACAGACCCAGGATATAAGAGTCCGAGCTCTTGGCGAACATGCCCTTCTTCATGGTGGTGTTGGGATTGTGGCTGGTGGCGGCCGTGGAGGCCAGCGAAATGCCATCCTCGCTGGGCGCAACAGGTAGATGCCTGTTGTCGTAGTCGCTGGCTGAATGGACCAGGGCTGTGGGTGGATGTGAGGCGGTGTTGCGGCTAGCGCCAGGGCCAATTTCGGAGTAGGTGTCGTTGTCGTCGTTGTTCCAATCGTCTTCCCAGTCGCTGTCAGCATCGTCGTCAGCTGTCTGGTCGTACCTGTTGCCTGTGGTGGAAGGGGCAGAGGTGGTGGAGGCAGCGGTGCCTGAAAGCTTTTGGGCATCGGCTGCGGAAAGGACTTCTACGTAGGCAGCGGGGAAGAGGCCAATTTTGCCGTTGGAATCCTTGCCCTCCCACCAGCCTTCGCCGACGTCAGTGCGAGTGACGGACAAGACTTCGCCCGTGGAAATGGAGAGCTCGGAGGAGCCTGGCTCGCCTGAAAAGTCGTACATGGCGCGTACGTAGGAAGTCATGGCGTCTGTCTGGGTCTTTACGCGTTAATTTTGACTAAATTGCCCTAAATGCCATCAACAAAATAGCAATTGAAAAATTAGGTGTGTGTTGCCGTTGCCGTCGTGAGTCAGACTGCGGGGAGTCCGGTCGCGAACTATCAGAACTGAATCATTTTTCTCTGAACTAGTTTTTTTTAATATTTTTTTTCCATGCATTCGACATTGCGAAAGCGCCTGGAATAGCTTCCATAATCCCAGAGCATTCTTTGGAAGATTTTTCAAGAAAAAAAAAATTGAATCCAAGAACAAGTTCGCACTGCAAGTCGACTAGTCGATTCCGATAAGCATCATACTTTAGTCGGTACGCAACTCTTTATTTTTGCAAAAAAAAAAAAAACGGCAATATGCAAATTTACAAAAACAGTAAACAAAAATTAATAAAATAAATTACTGGAAGAGTTTACCCATAATATTTGCTTTATAGAAGTACGGTTTTGCATAGTCTTTTTTTTAACCGCATGGTTGGTTGGTGGCAGCTCTGGTCAAATTTAGTTATATTTTTATATTAATTGCTTGAAATCGCTTGGATTTTTTAACCTTTCTATTGGATTTAGCTGCTGTTGCTTGAAAATGTGTACTTCTCTCACAATTTACAATTTTGCAATTTAGCTGCGTATACATGGCAACTCTGACGGGGTTGGCGAATGCAATTGCTAGACGCTTTTTTTTCCGTGTCGCTCGTGCGGCAGGTAAAACTTCTTTAGTTACAAATTATAAAGCGTGTTTCCGACATGGCCGACTTGGATGAGGAACAATATTCTTCCGATTCACTAAGCAGCGACGAATACGGCTCCAACGAGGACGATGACGACCTTATGAACGAAGCAGTCCGATCCGCGCCGCCGGTAACAAATATAAAAAATTGCCCAAAGTTGCCCCCTGGTCCCCTCAGGACCCGTAGGTTCAAATATTTAATCCAAAATAAATTCGCACAATACTACAAGCTGCGCAGTATACTCTGGTAAGTCCCCCCCCTCTACAATATTATTTCGCATCTCACCGGTGTTCCTTCCCCCACAAAAATTCTTATAGGTTACAACCCAACAAAAATCCACTCGACTACCAAAAAAGACTTCAGGCACTTGTGCCCATCTACAAGCAACGTGCCCTGGAAAAGGCCAAGGAACAAGAAGCCCACAAGATGAGGCGCCAGATCGTCCGCTCGGAGACCGCCTCGCCCGTTCTCATTTGCCTGGACGACACAGAGAACGAGGAGTCCCCGGAGAAGCCCTTCGACGTGAAGCCGCCACGCGAACCAGACACGCGGTCCGCCATAAAAGTAGAGAGCCTGGCGCTAAAAGAAAACGGCAACGGCGCCCAAAACAACAGCATCCTGGACGAGTTCCTTACCCTCAATTCAAAGCCTGTTGACAAATCAGTTCCGGTTATAAACCAACAACCAAAAGAGTCCTCGCTCTACAAAGAGCTGCCCAGTAAAGTCCTTGTGACCCAGGAAATTAAAAAAGAAGAAGATGCCCACGTGGTCACCTCCACATCCCAGGCCCCGCCAGTTGACAACGGCGGCTTGGTTTTCCCGCTGAAACGCCACCGGTCCATCAGCCCCCCACCAAATGCATTGCCTGTGGCCCAGGAAAAGCGTTTGAAGCCCGACGAAGACGACGATGATGATGACGAGGATATCATCGAACTAACGCCCAACGATTTGCCGGCTGGACAGCAGCCGTTGGCCCCGCCGCTGCCCCAGCAGCCACTGACCAAAATCACAAATGTAATGAAATATTTCGCCGACCCGCCGCCCAACATGCCGCCCTTCAAAATGGGCCCGGCCTACTCGCTCTCCCAGGTGGTCGACCTGCTGCCGTCTCCCATCATCAAGCAGCCGTCCCAGCAGCCCCAGCGGCAGCCACAATCACCGACCTACGTCCTCGAGCTGCCGCCGGCAGCCGAGTCCATGGACGTGTCCTACTCGAACGAGCGTCGCTCGCTGCCCTCCACCGCCGCCCCGGTGGCTTTGACTGAGCCAAATTTCCCCAAACTAGCCGAGCCGCCTGCCGCCCCGTCTGTCCTGCCGCTGCCGCCCATGTTCGCCACACCAAAGCCTCCGCGGGCCGAGCACGTGTCCCGGCAGACACAGACCCCCCAGGAGGACTCGACCAAGCGCAGTGCCGCTGCCGATCTCAAAATCAGCGATGCCTCGTTCCACAGCCGCGTGCAGGAACTGTTCGTGGAACTCAACGATGTGATGACGGCGAAGGTGCGCTCCATAAATCCCCAGCTGATGTCCTACCTCGAGGAAAGGGACCGCATTGACATGGACCTCAAGGCTCTGGACAATTTGATAGAGCAAAAGGAGGAGGAGTACAATCGGCTGGTGCATTTGCGCTGCGTGAAGCAGGAGCTGCGCTGCCGGCTGGAGCGCAAGGAGCGGGTGGAGATCATCAAGGAGATTGTGCCCAACATCCTGACCACCAAGTGCAGCACCGCGGAGCTCTACGAGATCCACGACATCTTCGCGAATGAGAAAACCGCGCCAACCCGCGGGGCCCGCAATTCAACCGGCGGCTCTGTGCTCGAGCAAATGGCCAACAAGTTCGACAGCAACTCGGAGGATATTCAGTCCTGGCGCAGGTGGGACTGTAAATTTCCCATATCCTTTACTTTTTTTTTTAAATTCTTTGACTTCTCTAGCATTTTGGGTCTGCCCAAGGACAACTGGCGCCGTAACTCGCTGCCTTCTATGCGGATTGCCCCGCCGCCGCCGCCAGCACTGACAGAAACTGAGGGCGCCTACGGGCTTCCTGGGGCCGTGCGGAATGTGCGCAGCCTCATCGAGGACTTCCGCCGCGAGCAGTCGGATGAGCAGGCAGCCTCGGAGCGGCGCAGGCTGAGGAGCGACAGCCACCAGTTAATGTCCTTGCTGAACGAATCGAAGATGATGATCAACTCCACGCCAAACCTCTCGGCCGCCGGCGGCTCTTTCAGTCAGTTGCAGGCCAACCAGCGAGCCGGCGCCGCTGGGGAGAATCATTTGGATAAAATCTACAGCAGCAGTCCATTCGCCGGTGGCCACCAGCGCCAGCGACGCAGCGAAGGACTCTCGCTACCAGTGAGTTCGTCCCTTCATTTCTCTCTCGCTCTCTAAACCAAAAGATCCTTTAATTGACTGTCTGTTTTTTTTAGCACAACGATTCACATTCCAATAACCAGAGCCAGACGGACGCAGACTTGCGCAGTTTGCTGCTGGACATGCCCAGGAAGAGTCGCCAGGACGAGCTGGTCAACGGGCCCGAGCAAATCGAGCGTCGCTGCCAGAATTGCCTGCGCTACAAGGCGGGTTTCGTTTGCACTGGCTGCCAGAATCAATGGTACTGCGGGCGCGAGTGTCAGGTGAGTGGGGGGCAGCCTTTCAGGATCTTTGGAAAATTCTAATGAATTGAAATTTTGGCAGCTCGACGCCTGGAACAATCACTGGCCGAAATGCGGCAACTAAGGACCCACAAAAAGGACGACGAATCACAGCATTACTAACGACGTGAATTAGATTTTTTTTTTTTTCATTACATTTTATTTTGGGGAGGCGCGCGTGTTGCCTGAATTGTTGTTGTTTTGGAATTCAATTCAATTTAACTCAATTCAATCGGCCGGTCGCCTCCCCACCCCTTCGTCTTCTCTTATTCTTTGTATGCTGTTCCCTTTACTTTCTTTCATTAGCGTCTAAGCGAAAAGGCAAAACAAACAAAATGAAATCACAGATGTTCCAGACATTGAATTTCCAATGCATTCAATTGATACAAACAACGGAAAACATAAGCATAAATTAATCAACTCGTAGGCAGCAAACAGCTACAGTATCGAATCAAAAAACAAAAACAAACTTTGATGAAAAATACAATATCCATTTATACTTATCCCCCAAACGGGCCTCGCATTCATTTGGGGACCAGGGATAACGGGAAAAAGAAGGGTAAGTTGAGAATTCTCAGAGTCCTGGATAAAATCGCCTTTACCCACAGCACAAGCAAAAAGAAATTTAGGTTATCTTATCGAAAAAGTATTTTATTTTTATCCGCCTCAAACAGTCTTAAAATGTTACCCCTCGGATAAGGCGTCCGGATAAATGCATTACTCAATTAAGGTCATTAGTTTAATTACCTAAAACCTATTAAAAAATTTCAGATAGCAAAAATTTGTTCGTGTCTGGGGTAAAATTTGGTTTCATGACCGGATAATGCTGAAAAACCTAAAACCCCACCCAGTTTCCTAACTTATCCTAATATGTTTTTTGGAATCCATTAGATTAGCACTTTAAGCTTTACGGATAATGCCGGATAAGTGATACTACCTGCTCGGATAAGTCTAAACCCCCGGATAAATACATTACTTAGCTAGGGTCATTAATTTTAATTACCTCTAGCCTCCTACAAAACTTAGGCTAAACCAATTTGTTCGTGGCAGGGGTAAAATTTGGTTTCCTCGCCGGATAACACTGAAAAATCAAAGACCCTTCCCCGTATGAACCATGAGCTTACTTTCACGGATAACGCCGGATAAGCCGTATTACCTATCCGGATAGCACCGGATAAGCGATTTCTTCTCTTCAAAGGACTCCAGCTCCCTGTTTTTAAGTCTGCTGTCCCAGCAGCAGCTCCTCCAGATCGATGAAGGTGATGTGCAGCTTCAGCGTTGGTCTGGTCGGCCGGCGCAGCCGCTGGTGGCGCAACTTGCGGCGGCTGTGCAACTTGAACTTCAAATGTGGATGCCACACGGCCTCATCGTGGCGGGTCACACACTTATAGGCGTATTGCCACCACAATCGGCTGTTCTGCTTCACACTAAACTGCGCGGTGGGAAATATGCAATTGAAAAACAATTATCCGGATAAGGACCGCCCATCCGATTTCTCTCAACTTACCATATAAATCGGCAACACGTAATAACGTTTGCATTCCCGACGCCTAAAATTGAACGCTATCGGCTGGCGGTGCGTCGACGACAATTTGGTCAGGTGGGAGCGAATGGCGCTGGCGTTGGTCGACTGCTGGAGACGTGCCAGCTGCAAAAATCACAAATTTTTTGAATTGAATTTTTCCCCAATCCCCTCATTAATATGCGGGAAATGTGTGCCTCTGTGTGTGTGTGTGGATTTGGCTTGCAAATGAAGCCAAGAATTTGTATATTTTAATTTCCAGCTGGCCAGCCCTGAACTTGCCGGCGGCGCGCGCTTATCAAGCGGCTGGCTGACTCCTTCTCATTGTTTTTTCTGTTTACATAATTACAGTTACAAAAATTACAACTGTACATTGTTTTTTTTTTTTTGTTCTCGCTCGACGCAAAACAAATGCGAACTGACAGCCGCCCCGGCCCGGCGGACAACTCGACTGCAATTAAGCTTATCAGTCGCGAGGGGGAGCGAAAAAAAAGGCCAGCGATCAGTTCAGCCAATGGAGCACCCAGATTAACCACCCCCTCCCCCTCATCCCCGCCCCCTAGAACTGCAATAGTGCGTCCTCGTCAACGTCGATCGGTGCGGCGCGGCCAGGCCGTCGAGTCGCTGTTATTAAACAATTTTTACGAGCCGCTAACGCTCAGAAATTGTTGCTAATTAGTTTAACCGTCGCACGCCGGCGCAGCAGACCTTAAAGGCGGTATGCCGAAAGGGGGGGGGGGGGGCAAACAAAACGGCGTAGATGCCCAGGTGTGTCATAGAATCGCTGGGGGTAAACAGTTTTTTTTCCTCCATTTTCGTTTATGCTCAGGCACAGTGGGGCGAGTGCTGGGGTACATTTTGGGGAGATTGGCAGGCCCGGAAATCGCTGGGGGTAAACAATTATATGCTCCTTTTCGGGGCAAGCACAGTGGGGCGAATGTGAGGGTAAATATTGGGGAGATTGGTAGACCCGGACATCGCTGGGGGTAACCCGTTTTTTCCCTCCTTTTCGCTTATGGGCAGCCGGAGGAATACTCGTACTAGGGTAAAATTCTCGGCGGTAAATAATGGGGAGGTGGGTAGACCCGAAAATCGCTGGGGGTAAACTATTGTTTTCCTTCTCTTTCTTTTATGGGCGATGGAACTCATGCGAGGGTAAGATTCTCGGGGGTAAGTAATGGGGAGGTTAATAGGTCCCTTAATATGCCTTTTTGATCCTATACAAATTATACATATATTCATTGGCTGTGGTTGCTTACAAGCCCTAAGGGTATTTTTGGGTGGCCAAAATTTATACCCTTTGAGGATTCCATTTGTTTCGAAGAAAATTTGATGCATAAACTGAAAAATTATTTAAGTATTATTTTTTTAAACAAAGTTACCCCTTCTTTCTTCCTTAAATCTAAGCGTATCCCCCCTCCCTATTTAAAGATCTCCACGTTAATTTATTTTCTCAGATTCCTGAAATCTCATTTGTGACTTTCAACCCCACATGATTTTCCAAATTAGCGTGCTTAATTTCCTTTAAGATTTGCATTTCAAATTGTAAAGAAAATTTTGTACGATGCCTCAGGTTTCTGTGTGTCATACTCCCGAGAGCAGTCAGCATTAAATAGAGCACAGTGGGACCAAAACAATCAAATCGTGTAGAACTTTCTCAGAAAAGTTAAGGTTAAGGGTAAGTGAGGTTCCCAAAAATCAATAACAAAATGGGGCACCAAAATCCACCCAATGACATCCTCAACCCACCGAACAGAGCCTAAGGAAAGGTATCTCCAGGGACCTTTAGAGACGGCTAGAATATAATATACACAAAAATACCCTTCACCGTTTAAGGGGTACAGCGGTTTTTATCGATAGCCTTTTTTGTATAAAATATCTAAACATAGTTCCCGCAGTTGCACCCTTTCAGGGAATCTGTGGCCTGACACATGGAAGTACCGCCAGCGAAATCGATCTGCTTTGGGCAGGAGACGAAAACAATTACAAGTAATTGGCGTTTAACGGGGTAATACCCCATTTCCCGGGAAGCCCGAGCTTACAAATAAGCCAACGTTAAATGATCACAAAACGAAGTTTTCTGTTAAGGTTCGTTGAATCCAGTCTAGACGGTTGGGGAGTTTCAGCGAAGTGGGAGGCAATTTTACCCTAACGGATAAAAACGGATAAGGTCTAAAACGCCAGGTAAGTTCTTCTCACTTTGGTTTCCTCAAGTTTAAGGCCTTGACTAAGGTCAGGAAACTGCCAGTGACTAACGGCTAACCAGGGAACCCCGGAAAACCCCAACGCCTTATCAGCTTCCGATAATCGTTGCTTATCGGAACACAAACCGTTTAGGGTAATTCGATTTTTACGCGCTGGGCAGCCGCCCCGGTCCCATGGTCCTCGACGGTGAGTGCCGGCTGGGTGGGGTTAAGGTTGGCTGATTAGTCCAATTCTCCGTTCGGGGTTTTTTTATGGGCCCGCGACTTTGACTTATCTTCGCTGCGGTCCCACCCACGCTCCACCACCCAAAAGCGGCGTCTCCCCCAACCAAAATTTCGATTTCGTTGGCGATTCCCCGAGAGAAATCCGCTGCGTGATTTTAACTGCGCTCGGCCGGCGTAGCTATCTGCGGGGATCGGATCGGTTGGGTTTATGTGATTCAGCCACGCTCACAACCTCCCCCACAATGAACACGGCTGTTCTAACCCAAAGTTCTAATGATCGTGGGGTGGGGGGGAGAGGTGAGGGTTATTTGGTAAAGGCATTTGAATTCGGGGGTGGAGAGGTTGGAGATTCGTGTCAATTCGACGATCAGCCAAGCGATGTTGTCGTAGCCGTTGTTGTTGTAAGTAAAATTCATGTTAATGAATGTTAATTTATACATTTGTAAGAATCTAAAAAACTATTTTCCACAACAACAACGACAGCAACAGCAACAAAATCCCTTCCAGCAGCAACAAAGCGAATTTTGAGGGCAACAACAGTGAAAAATTTACACAGTTGGCGCGAATTTTCAAAAAATCCACAACAACACCAACACACACGCACTTACACCCACACACCCCGAGATAGTTGCCGGTCGGTTGCTCGGTTGTTCGTCGATCGTTGGTTCTATCAGTCGTTAATGGAACGCCGAACGCAACGGATAAAACGGTCGGTCGGTCGGAAAAATGAACGCGGATTTCGTGAACAAATACAACCAGGTGACCAGTCGCCTCAAGCAAATGGACAACTTCGACGGCTCCGATCCCTCGAAGTTGCCGCAGTTCCTCAAGCAAATCGAAACTCTCATCCCGGCGATCAACGAATTCGACGACTTCTACCGCTCCCAGCTGCTCGGCCACATCAAAAACAAATGCACTGATCGCGCCCGCGAAGTGGTCTTCACCCGCCAGTCCAGCTGCGAGTCTCCGCGCCCCGAGTCCTGGCACCGCCTCAAGGAACAACTGCTCCACAGCTACGCCGAGCGCGAGCCCAGCTACACTTTGATCCACAAGATCCGCACGGCGGTCTTGGACTCGAATATCGAGCTGTATTACCAGAAAATGGCCAAGCTCAAGCAGCGGCTGATCAACCGCAAGCTCACCCACAACGACACGCTCTACTCGCTGGAGGACATCGAGAGGATCACTTTGCAGGTCTTCCGCGATCATCTGCCCGAGCCCACCCACTCGATGATCCTGCGGCGCAACCCCAAGAGCATGGAGGAGGCCTATCGTTATATTGTGGAAGTCCAGCAGCAGTTCTACACCCAGGGAGGTCCTTTGGGCGGCGAGCAGAGCGCCACCTTCAGCAACAGTCACAAGCAGACCTTTGGGGGCGGGGTCAGTCCCATGGGCCTGGGTCTGGGGGTGGGCGTGGGTGCGGGCCTGGCCTATGGCCGTCCTGGGGCAGGCAAGAGCCTCAACCAGGCCCACATCCAGGGCTATCAGCAGTACCAGCAGGGCAAGCCGGGGGCAGGCAAAAGCATGAATGGATCTTTAAGCACGGGTGGTTATTATGCGGGGGGCTCAACCAACACGCCCACTGTGGGGGCGGGCAAGACGAATCCGATGTTCAAGAGCTCGGGGAATCCCACCTTCAAGTCGCTGTACAGTCAACCGTCCAGCAGTCAGTGGGACAAGGGCAAGAGCAAGGACGTCAAGAGCAAGGATTTCACCAGCCAGCGCAAGGACGTGAAGGCCTCCAGCGGCTGGCGCAAGTAGCCTGCCCCCCAACCCACCGAACCCCGGCTTAGTCAGCAGGTGAGCTCAGCATGACCTAATCCATGACTTGGCCGGGCCGGGGAGGCTGGGCTGCTGCATCTGCGCGGGTTAATTATAAATCGCGTATCATTGATTGTCAGTTGGCTGATCAAATCGGACCGCAATTAGACGCTTAATCATCCCAATTCCCTGCATGTGTGTAATTTTCGAATGGTTTGCAATAAAAGATGAAATCAGAGGACTCACCACGTTTTGGTTGCTCGAGGACTTGGCCGAGAGTCTGAAATCAAAGCCCAGGCCATCCTGGGGGGTGGTGGGCTCGACGAACTCCTGCTGCTTGGCAGCCCTTGGCTTGGGTGTCCTTTCGGGGTGGCCAGGATTGCCAAACAACCCGCGCCGCTCGGCCATGCAGATCAAGTACTTCTCATTGAGATGGGTGAGGGTTTTGCGGCGAACCAAGGCCAGGTAACTGCCGGTGGTCTGCTGCTTGATGCACTCGTCCTGGTTCACGCAAATATCGGGGACTTCGTCCTGGACAAACTCATCGATATCGGGATTGACAATCAGGTCAATGCTGTCGACCCGCTGGACCGGCTGGGCCGGCGTAGCTTGCGGATCGGCGGACTTTTTCTTGTCCTCGGGCTTGTCCTTCTTGCGCGGCGAGTCCTTGGTCATGGCAGCAGACGGTATATTGGCAGCCTCGGCCTCGGCCAGGGCCTCCAGACGCTTGCGCTCTTTATACGCATGGCGGTGCTTCTCCAAAGCCAACTTATTGATCAGGCGCATCACGTGGGCAATCATGTCCTCGTTTTCGGTGTTGACTATGGAGTGGGTGAGGTAAAGGACGAACTGGACTTGCGGCCGGGACATGGACATGGTGAGGGTGAGCAGCTGCTCTTCCAGGATCAAAGCCACGCGCTGCTTGCCCTCATCACTGACTTCGGTCTCGGTCAGCACCTCCAGCATGCTGAGGTCACCGCCCCGCGAGCAAATCAAATCAATAGGATCCGAAATGGCGCTATAAGGAAAGCACAAGCTAAATAACAGGATCAGGATAATGAGATTATTTAACTTACCTAAAGGAATTGGGCGGCGTGGCAAAGATCCCTACCACCGTGCGAAAGCGATTCGATTCCATGGGAAAGGACGTGAAGGAGTCCCCGAACAGCCGTATATTGTTCACCCCAATCTCCTCCATGTAGCGTCTGTAGGCTTTTAGATTCGCCCCCGCCCCATACACATAGAAGTTGTTGACCCGATTCACCGAGTAGAACAAGGCGGCCAGGTAGGCCGTGGAGCGCGGCGAGCCGATGTGGGTCTGCAGGATGTCCCCGTCCAGCTCGTAGTAGTCCAGGATCTTCGACATGATGGCCGGTCCAAAGCAGAAGTTCTTGTCCTTCACGGGGAGTAGACAGTCGGTGGTTAAAGGACTTTTCATTGGTCTGCTGGACTTGCCTGCATGATAAAGAAATGCTCGGTCATCAGCTTGGATTTGGTGAACTCGCTGCGGTCCTTGGGTATGCAGGATATCACCAGCGGGCAGATGTTGTCCCACTTGCAGTGCTGCACCAGCAGCGGCTGCTCATCATCTGCTCCATGAACCACGAATCCCATGTCCATCAGCAGTCTGTCCGCCTCTTCCTTGTTCCTGCGTAAGGAGAATTAGCAAACCTGGCAATCCTAAAAACTCCTTGCTCACCGCACTAGGAAAGGATTTATCCAACCGGTGACCACAGGATTGGCAGCCGCTATCGCCACCTTCTCGTTCTGCAAGTGGATCGGCAGCAGCTGCGACAATTGCAGGGCCTTGGCCCGAATGCGCATGCGCGAAATCGAAGCGGCCAAGCGGATCCGATGCTGCCACAAAACGCCAGCTAGTTCTGGTGAGAGAGAGAGGGAAAGAGGGGGAAAAAAGAAACAGGAAGAGGGGAAATCAGGTTGAGATCATAAGTGGACAGTGCGGAGGACAAGGAAAGTTAATTAGAGGAATCTTAAGACTCTTTTTCCCCCAAAGGAATTGTAAATTGGAGACGAATGAATCCCTTTCCCAAATCTAAAATCAAACAGGAAGATAAATTTTCAAGGAAAATTTATAAAGACAATTCTCTCCGAATCTCAAGACTCTTTAGAAGCCTCTGAAGACAAATCCCTTTCCTCCTACAATAATTCTGGAGAGACAGAAGGGAAGGAAGAATAGAAGAACGGAAAGAACAGGAATGGAGGAAATCATATTAACATCACAAGTTGAAAGGGCGGAGGACAAATAAAGCCCCACCGTCTCCACTTTTATTTCAAGTGCTTCTGACTTTTCTGGGCTCCCTAATCGAACAGGAAACAAGGATTCAAAAAGCCGCCAATTAATAGAAAATAAATTCCCTCAATATATCCAGGAAAACTGAATTCCGTTGTCTTTTTTCCAACTCTTCTCCTTAAGGAAATAAATCCCCATTCTATCCCGAAAAACTGGAATATATTCCGATGCCTTGTTTCAACTCCTGGGTTCTTTAATAGAGCAGGAAACCAGGATTTAAGAAGGCGCCAAATTGTAGGAAATAAATTCCCACTCTATCCCAGAAATTGGACTCTATCCCGCTGCCTTTGAATCGGCTTACCCACAACTTCGTTCTGTTTTCTCCGCGCTTACCTGTGACCTCTGCCTCCGCGTAGAGCTGCGTCTGCAGGACATGATCCTCGGCATTGCGATGCCTGAACTGGCGATCGTAGAGCTCGTAGAGCATC
>JBAMCP010001091.1:0-12519 GCA_037075105.1 Lissocephala sabroskyi | reverse complement strand
CGTAGAGCTGCGTCTGCAGGACATGATCCTCGGCATTGCGATGCCTGAACTGGCGATCGTAGAGCTCGTAGAGCATCAGCCACACCCGCTGCTCGTCGCCCACATACTGCAAGTCCTTAAAGGATAAAGACAGAAAAACAACAAACCGATCTTCACTCACCTCCTTGTGCTGTTCGAAGAAACCAACATCGTCGAGGGCATTCGTCAGGACCACTTTGTCTGTAAGGAAGACAAACAAAACGAATTTATACCCTTTACCCTAGACCCCTTACCCTCCCCGCTACCCACACCGGAAGACGTCGTAGACGAGCGAGTAAGCCAATCGCATTTCGTGTTCGTTTTGGAACTGCAGGAGCGGCGGCGGCTTCCTGAGCAACTTGGCGGCATTGGCAATCGTGGGCAGGGCATAGCGGGCGCCAGGACGCAGCTTCGTCCTGACGGTGGTGGCATGGCAATGCTTCAAGGCCCGACTACGCCGGCCATTGGGGCTGGTGGAGGGCGTGAGAATCTTGGTGATGCGATTGGGATCGAAAATGGGCTTGTCCTTTTTATTGATGTCCTGCAGGGAGATATTGGAATCACCGGAGTCATTGACCTGCCGCTGGATCTCCAAGAGCATGTAGTACATTTTGTCCTGCCACTCCTCGTCGCTGGGCAAATAGATGTGCTTCATTTTCTTGAGCTTGCGGCTCTGCTCCTTGAAAATGGCAGGATACACGGAGAATATATCCGCCAGGCTGAGAAAGAAAAGCTGATTGCTCATGATGGCCAGACCGTTCGCGTGGAGGGATCAACTGAAACTGCCGGAATTTCAACGATGGCTCGGATTGATTCCTGACTGCTGATTTCCATTTTCCATTTCACATTCCTTTCCGTGCTTAACACCAATTCAATGCGATTGCCTGTGTGCAGCTGTTTATCTGTCTTGTTGTTGGGGAAGGAGGACGACGACAACGATTCTCCTTGCTGTCATCGCATGCAACCTGTGCGCGCCACCAGAAACCACAAAGGACAAAGACCGACCGACGGCCCCACCGACAACTATCACACTTACCTTTTATTTTTTACGGCTCTCGCACGAGGTCATAAATTGCCCAAAGGGGGAGGGAGGAGGGGGCGACGTCTTCGACTGATTTGGTTTGATTGGAATTTTGCGCCACAAGTCAATAAATTGCAAAATGTCAGAGTGACACAAACGCCAGCGAATTGAGGAGAAGCCAACAATTCCTCAAAGTGTTTGCATTGATTAGACAATGAGGGGAGCTTAAGGACTCGCCCGCGGGCAGGGGCTGTGATATTGGCCTAGGTCAAATATCGATTGGCAATCGAACATCGCGTCACCATCGCCATCGCCATCTATTGGGGTTAAATGGGCCGAAATTGAATGTCAATTTGATTGGCAGATTTAGGTGGAAATTTGTATTTTGTTTTGGTTGCTTAGGCTCGTCGGCTGCTCTCCTCCTATCGATCTGACCTTGGAGGGTCGGGCTCATCCGTCCCCCCTCCCCCCGCTCGTCATTTTTTTTATGGTTAAGATAATTTGGCTATCGTAAATTTTGGGTTGCGTTCAAGTTCCTCGCTATTTTCTAATCGAGTTATCAATGCCATAAATTATCAGTTTTCTTCTGCGTACTCAAAATTGAATTAGAGGTTCCCTCACTCACCCACGGGCCCGTTGGGATTGTCTGGTCAACTGTCAGATAGCGAGGAGTCTTCACAAAATTAACAGCTTTTAATCTACCCACGGCGGGGGGCGTGGCTGGGGTTGTCAGTCTCCCATTGGCATATCAGCAGGAAATATCAAAAACTCAATTAACCCACAAAAAGCAAAGAAATTGGAAAGTTCCAGATTCTAAAAGGCAAATTTATAGCTTGGAAAGAATATGGGTTTAGAAGATCTTAAGGAATCTTATTGAAGATGATCAAATTAAATAGGCTGATCCGTTTAAGAAGCCTAACCAAATATTTGCTGATAGTTTTGGATCTTCAGTTTAAGTTAAAAGATATAAGAAAATTTATAGATCAGCTGCAGAAAGTTGAAGGTTCCTTGAAGGTTTTTGGATCCATTTAAAGGCTTAAGGATATAGATTTCAGATTCAAGCAAAGCTAATGGAAGATCAGCTACAGAAAGCTTAAGATTCTTTGTTGGTTTTGGATCCTTTTTAAAAGGAAAGTTTTGCTCCAGATTAAGTTTAGAGATATATGTAGATCTTAAATTTCGGAAGGCCTAATGGAAGACCAGTTTCAGAAAGCCAAAGGTTTTGGGTCCTTTTAAGCATTTTAAATTGAAAGTATCCATCCAGTTTAAGTGTAAAAATATAGATTTTAGATTTGGAATAAAATAATGGAAGATCCCTTTCAAAAATCCAAAGATTTTTTGATGGTTTTAAATAGAAGCAATCCCTCTAGTTTATGTTTAAAGATATAGATTTTTAGATGCAAGAAAACCTAATGAAAGATCATAAAGATCAGATCAGAATTTTTTGAAGACTCCCTTCAGTTTAAGTTTAAAGATTTCAGATTCTTTAATTAGATTCTTTGTTTTCAGAGTCTTTGGTTCTATAAGAATTCCGCAAAGGGCTTCGTTTCCCTTGTTTGGGTTTTCCAGTTCCCCGTTCTTGAAGTCGTAAATCTATTGACCATAACTCAAAGTAGAACTCTGAGGTATTTCACAAGCGGTTTCGTATGATTCACTGGGTGGGGTTCCACTTGTAAAAATCACAGATGATAAGACTTTCCGAGTTCCTCGAGAAGCCAAAGAAACTTAAGTGGAAGAACCTCTGCAATCTGTGGATTATATTTCAAGCATTCATAAATCCATCGGTGGTATCTCCCAAAGCTCTCCATATCACCGTCTCTGCAGGTCTATGTTATCCAGTTTCTAGATTCTAAATCCAAGGGTCTATAAATCCATCGGTCATATCTTTTTTTCAGGTATTTATCATGCAAGGAGTTTAAAGTTCCCTAAAACGCCTGCAATTTCTAGAACTTCATAAATTTTAAGCTTATATCTTTCGAGATATTTTAGGAATTCTTTCGACATCATAACTATCCAATAACCAAGAGATCTGCATAAATTATAGATCTTTCAAGGTATTTAAGAAATTATATCAACTCTCAAACAACCAAGAGATCTGCATAAATTTTTAATGTATCTCTTTTGAGATATTTAAGAAACGATATCAACTATCCAATAACCAAAAGATCTGTATAAATTTAAACGTATCTCTAAGGAATGTTATTAATATCATAACTATCCAATAACTGAAAGATCTGCTATTTTGGGAGTACTGTTTCTAGGTTTCTAAGTATCTCAAATATTATTCTTATAATATTCCCAATATCATTAAAATTCTTAACCCCTTTCCGAGATCTGAAAGTTATGGGATTCTGGTTACCGTTATCTACCCCGATTTATAAAGATGGTATGTGGGTTTTTTGTTTTATTAAGAAGCATATTTATTATATATAAGATGTATGTAATACAATAATTTCTGTTATCCAGTTGTTTTGGGTTTTTCTGGTTTTCTTGTGTGGGTTTCTCTTCGATCTGTCTCCGGGTTACTTTATATCGAGTTCTCGGTTGTTTTTGTTTTTTTTTTGTCATTATCCATTTTATATATAATCATATAAAACACTGAGCTACAATACAAATATTGTGATAAAAACTTACAACATAACCTTTAATACATAAAAATACTTGCGTAGTCTACAAATCGTATCATTTAAGAGATTTTTACGGTTACGGTTTCGTTTCGGTTGCCGTAGATGCCCTGTTGCTGGTTGTTTCTTTATATATTCTGTGGTTCCTTAACTCACTTCTGTTTTCTGCGGAGGGAGGAAGGTTCTCAAAAATCATTCTCATTACTCCTAAACCTCCTAAAAAATGCTCATCTCTCTTTCTTTCTCTCTCTCGAGTGAGTCTGTCTATATGTCCGTTTTGGATCTTTGCTCGTATGCTTGGTGCGCGGTGCGGATGAGTAGATCCCCCCGACTGGAGTTGGGTTCAGTCAAATCGAACGGAATCTCGATATGAAACGAATGGACATAAAACAAAAAGCGACAGAATAAACTGGTTGTGTGTGTGTGAGTGTGTGTGGGGGGTGGGGGTGGGGGGCGGCACTTCAAAAGTCCACCCGACGATTTGCAAGAGTTTTTCTTTCGTTTTTCGCTAACTTTTTTGCTCCGTTAATTACAATAGAAATATTTCATGTTTTTTTGTGTTTTTTTTTTTTTGTTTATTTTTCTCTTTACGTTTATGTGTATGTATATGCGTATGTATGTAAAATGTAAAACATAGAAAATCATAGATGTGTATAAAAAAACATTGTATATATTTAGATTTTTATTTTCATAGGCTAACTCGGGATCCTTAGCTCTCTGAAAAAATAAAAACGTATATAAAAAAATTCGGCTCGAGGAAGGACGCGGGACGCAAATCAATAATTACAAATTTTAAAATTAAACAAAATTTTTTTTGTAAAGATTTTTTGTTTTTTTTACATAGGGAGGGGGTGGGGGTCGGTATTTGCACACAAAATGTTACTATTTATATTTATAAAAAAATTATAAAAAAAACTTAATTATCATCTCGGCACGATCGTCTACCAGAAAAATAAAGAACCGTTCTCCACAATATCATCATATCCGTTTCCCTAACTTTTAAGCTTAATTTTGGAAGAGTAAACAATACCACGCGTTACATTTTTGGAGGGGAAGGGTTCTTGATGGGTTCTGTGTGTTTTGTGTTCCTTGAAAACTAATGGATAATGCGTATTACTTTCTCTTTTGTGTCGTCCCTTTTGTCAGTTTTTATAAATTTTTTTTTTCGGTTTTTTTCCTTTTTTTGTTGTTTCCTTTTTAACTAATTTTTATAAAGTTTATACTAAATTGGTTTTTTGTTTTTTTGCTTTCCTTTTTTTAATCTTAGCATTTCTGGTTGGTTTTTGTTCTTCTTCTTGTTCTTGTCGTGTATATATATGTATATATATATAAAAAAGATTTCCAAAGTTTTTTTTTGTGTTTTTTGTTTTACGTTATTTTGGGTTTTTTTCTTTTGTTTTTCCTTTCGGCTGCCGCGGCCTTGCGGGCCTGACTGCCTCGTGTCCTACGGATTGAATGCCTTTCTACGTGTTAGGGGAAAGAGAGAGAGCGCCGGGCGCCTAGCTATATGGCGCCGATCTTCTTCTATACACATATATATATATCTATATATGGGTGTATATATATCTATATATATATGGATGTATATATAGTACTATATGTATAAATATGTGTGTGTGGTTGTTGTTTTTGTGTGTGTGTTGTTGCTGGGTTTGAATTTTTGTTCTGCTTTTTTTTAATGGTTGATTTATGCGGCGCTTTACTTTGTCTCCTCCTTCTCTTTGTTCTCCTCGGTCGACTCCTTCTCGTTTGACTGCAATTCGAGAGATTATTAGTTGATTTTAAAGATGACAGGACAACTGGCGACTTACCTTATCCTTCTCCAATTCCTTTTCGATCTTGTCGCCCTCGGGGCCCTCCTGCTCGTTGGATTTCTCCTGCTCGCCGCCTTCCTTTCCCTCCTTGGTCTCAGGCCTGTAAATTAAACAATTATAGCTTTCGATTCTGTAAGGATTTCTTGGCAGGACTCACTCTGGCTTGGGAATGTGCGCATTGAGATCCAACTTCGTGCAGATCTCGTCCCAGTCGGGGAAGCACTTCTCCTTCATGCGCGAAACGTGGCCGATTAGATTGGGACACTTTTCGGTCATGTAGTCGCGCAAAGGATACGTAATGTCCTTGGATAGATAATGCAATTGCGAGAGCACAGCAAAGGCCACAACGTCCAGGGTGGTGGGCTCGTCGCCAAAGAAGAACGGCTTGCAGTCCAACATCTCGCTCAGGACCTTCAAATCATTCTTACCGAACTCCTCGATCTCCTCGGCGCTGTGGACGCCGATGCCGTGCGCCTTGAGCTTTTTCGTACCCTGGAACCACTTGACGTTGTCAATAATCGCCACAAAAAATGCCCACAGGTGCGTGTGTGCGGGTGTGTGTGTGTGTGTGAAGTGTGTGTTAGGTTGTTAGGATCGCAAAAAACCACAAAAAAAATCATAAAAATAAAGAAGAAAAAAACAAAATACCATGCAGAGTTAGTCAAAAGGATATTAAAAATTCTATATCCTGCAAGGATATATGTGCGTGTGCTAGGAATCATCGTAGTACCAATGGAAATAGAGATTTCTTCTAATGCTTTAAAGACGGAGTCTTGGAGAAAAAAGACGAGGGTATCTCAGAGTTGAGGGGTAAGGATAAAAAAGGAGCTGCTTGAATGCTTAACAAACAGGAAGGAAAGGACATACGCTACACAGGGATTCAAGATATTAACTGCCAGAGACTTGGCTGCCGGGGAAACTTAAGAAACTGTGGCAGGGTATCAGGCGAAGGGTAAGGGTAAATTCCTTATAATTCGAATCGGAAACTCTTCGCTTGACAAAGAACGAGACTCCTGGCATCTAGGAGAATTTGAGAAACGGAAGCGACGCCAACTCCCAGAAAAACTTAAGCAAATCAGGCAAAGGGTAAGGGTAAATTCCCTTTAATTGGAATCGGAAACCCTTCGCTTGACACCGAACAATGCTCCTGGCGTCTAGGGAGTTGGATGTCTTCCAGCCGCCGCCGCCGTTCACTTGTTTGTTTTTCTTGCTGTTGAGGGAAGTTATACGATCTGTTGGAAGATCGACCGATCGACAGACGGACATGGGATACGACGCCCGCCGACGATAAACAATCCGCTGGAGCGGACGCACTGGGCGATTTGTTTATTGTTTACGATCGAGTGAGGAATTCGGGCGTGGCGGGATACGGAGCCCCCGACGTGGGCGTGGTTGTTGCTAAGCAGCATTTTTGTACAGTAGTCGCCAAAAGGCCTATTTTTACCCCCCCACCACCAGGGCGTGTGGCTTCTGCTCTTCCTCATTTACGGCCCTGAAATGGTCGGTCGGCTATCGTGGATGGGATTGCGTTTCTGAGATTTGTTTACATTTTGAATTGGAATTTTTACACGATTTTAATGGCCACGAATTGATCCATTAAGGCGCCGATCTCGAGTTCTCGTTGTCGGAATGAAGTGGAAAATCAATGGAATTTCCATTTCGCCCACGAATCAGCGCAGAAATCATATATTATGCTAAATAAATTGGAACGCGTGTGTGCTAAGGAATTTTTACAAGGAATTTGGGGGTGGGGTATAAATTCCCCCAACCCAATCAAGAGGTTAAGGTCAGAAAACAGAACCCCGAAAAAAAACTAAATCGTATTAAATTAAAGATCTTGGGATCAAAGATTATTGATTGTTCGGTTAGATTTTGGTTATTATACAAATGAGGAATACAAAAATTAGAAGAATCTAAGGATCTTTAGTGGGACTACTGTACTTTTGGCTAACAACTCAAATCGGAATGGTGTGGGGGGTGGGGGATACTACGAATCTGGGGTTTTTGATATTTACCTTGCGACCGAAGGCGATCTTGAAGAAGAAGTTCAAGATCAGATTGGGCAAACGCAAGCCCAAAGCGTGCTGAAGATTCACTTTATATCCCTTAAGGACATTGTCCGGATATTTGGCACGCCAATAGAAAATCACCCAAATGAGATGATTCTCCAACATGGCAATGGTGGCATATGACACGTTACGCTGCTCGGCAGTAAGACCAGCATCCAAGTTCTTGTCATACTTGGCCGAAAGGTCCTTGATAATGATGGCGGAATCGGCAATTTCCTCGCCGTTCAGCTCGATGAAAGGTAATTGACCTTTCTTGGAACGGAAACGCATCTTATGATCGACATTCTGAAATAAAAAAAACATAAACACAACTCATGAATAAACGAGATGACTAAGGTGGATTGGGGTGGGGGTTGGGGGTGGTCGGTTGTCCAGTTGCCCATGAGTAATGCGGTTGGGTGGGGTCGTTGGGCATGTTAAGTGAGATTAAATGAGGAATGTTTTCATTCACAACAGATATGGAAAATATTTGCTGTATTATCTCTGGAATTTATGGTATTTTCTCATAATTCTTTATATAGTTTTCGGCGTGACTAAGAAATTCCCCGGGCGGCAAGCAAAGTAGTTCAAACTGCCATTGTTAGCCGCTAGATGGCGCTCATGACATACATAAATTTCTAACAGAATCTAACAAGAGTGGAGCACACACACACACACACACATGCGGATGATGCTCGGCTGTACCAACGAAGGAGAGAAAAGTGGACGACAAGGAAGAAGAAGAAGAGAGGGAGGGAAAAGCAACCAACAACCAACACCCAACAACAACCCCCAGGGCCCGCCAGGCTTGTAAAATTACACACCCGACCGCACACACACACACACACACACACACACGCAGGAGCGTGTGCCGGTTTCGCTGCCGACGTCGCTGCTTCCAATTGCCGCTATTTGAATTTGGCAGATTCCAGTCTGTGCCACCCCAGGGCCACCCCCTGCCAGGAGCAGGCACAAGAACCGTTACTATTGCCACCCCCGAAGGACCTTCCAGCCCGCATTTAACCGCTAAACACAAAGCAACAGCAAATTCAAATTAAGAAATTATCCATCAAATAAAAACCGTTAGGCTGACAGGGTGTGGCCAAAAAAACGCCACCTAAAAAAAGTTGCTTAAAAAATGGAAGGACATTTGGCGGCAAAATTAAAATTTACTCTAAGAATTGTTTATTTCCGAAGTTGGCCACACCTTACTTATCCTACCATGGGCAGGGTGTGGTTGCCCACGCACAGAGAGAGAGCGAGAGAGAGAGAGAGAGAGCGGCCGTCTGGGCGGCGTATAGAGAGAATTTTCGCTTTCCAGCAGCATCGCTTGCCGGGCTGAATAACTGAAAAGGGTGGAGTCGTTGGTCGGCCAACGCCAACGCATAATTCCAATGATCCACAAAAAGGCTGCTCCCCCCCCCCCCTCCCTTGACAACTTATCCGGAGTCAGCAACAAAAAAGAACCGTTGATTGTGGCGACGCATTGTCGTCGGCGTCGTCGCACAATGCAAATGTTTATTTTCCTTTTATTGAAATCATTATG
The DNA here is from genome assembly GCA_037075105.1 of Lissocephala sabroskyi. NCBI lineage: Eukaryota > Metazoa > Arthropoda > Insecta > Diptera > Drosophilidae > Lissocephala > Lissocephala sabroskyi. Next base: position 3,448 of record JBAMCP010001091.1, on the reverse strand, counting down.
CCAATTAGGCGAAAAAAACCGAATCAACTGAGGATGCAAAAGGAAGAAAAACGAACGGCTCAATTTTCGACGCCCCCCACCCCCTGCAATAAACAGCACGGCAAATCAACACACACACACAGACGCACGTAAGCCAAGCGCAAAAATGCATGCGAGTTTTTCAAACAGCTGGCAACGCCGGCGTAAAACGCAAGCGCGCGCCAAATTTGAAATTTGCAAAGCAAATTGTTTTTTTTTATTGCGTATTTGCAATTGACAAAGAGGAAAACAAAAAATGAATTGAAATTTATGCACACAGCGGACACAACTGACTGGCTTGGAATTTCTACCCCCACCCCCCGCCGTCATCGTCACTTCACTGCCCTTGTTTGAAATGAATAAAGAAAAAAAAAATTGAATTAATTACACAAACACCCGCGCCCATTGAGAGGCGACGATGACGACGGACAGACAGCCAGACGGATGGCCGCCTTTGGTATGCAAAGTATGCGGGGCCGGGCCTTAAAAAGTGCAAGGCGCCCCGCCCCTCCCTCGCCCCTTGGGGTGTGAAAAATGTGCGTTTAGTTTATCAAAATCAAGGGGGCGCCGCGGCAGGCAGCTGCCGGCTGCCGGCCGCCTGCGTGTGATTAATGGAAATGTCAAAGGTCCGCGCTGCAGTTTGTTGAACTCTTATCATTGAGAAAGAAATAAAAAAAAATGGAAACTAACGGAACAAAAAGGAAAGTATTTCTACCCGCTTAACTGTCCGTCTGTCAATCATAATTGCCTGACGGACTTTCTTTTGGTATGCGCTGCCGACGGCGGGGGCGGGGGAGTGAAAATGCAGCCGCGCTTTGCGTGCCTCACAGAAAATGGGCCCATAATTCAATTCAATGAGCCGTCGCCGCTCTGCCGACATATGGCAACTCGGCGGGCCATCTTGCCTCTCGCTCGCTCGTTCATAATCAGGCGGTCCGAGCGGGCATCTTCTTCTTCTTCTCCTCGATCAATTACCGTTTTGTAATTAAATAAGATTAAGCAGGGTTGCCTCCACCCCACCGCCACCCCGCCGCAACCCTAGCCTATCGACAATCGAGTGCGGGTGACCGCACCCATATTTCCACTGCTGGTCGCTCGGATCGGCGCGGCTTTGTTTTTTTTTACATGGAAAATATGCAAACCGCATCGCGAGTTACAAAAAAAAAAACAACTGCAATAGAGGAAAGGGAAACAGCTAGGGGCGGGGTGGGGGGGTCTCTCTCCATTATAGTCACTTAAGACGATAAGGCAAGCAGACGGACCAGGCTCCAGGGGGTCGGGGGAAACTGCATCTCAATTTTTATTAAAAGCAATTACAAAAAAAAACGAGAACAACTTAAACAACAACAAAAACGACGACAACGACAGCGGCAGCAGCAACAAGAACAAGAAGTCAAAGAAGAAGCAGAAAAAACGTCGCCACAGCTTGGAATTTGTGCAAGGCAGGAAAGACAAAGAAGAAGAGAATTAACAACAGCCCAGGCAGGCGGCCGTGCGGGCGAAACTAAACGGTGCAACCGAGAGAGCCAATGGGAAGCCAGCTTGAGCGAAACTCCCGCAAGAGAGCGCGCGCGAGAGAGAGAGAGAGAGAGCAACTGAACAGGCAAGTGCAAAATTTTAAGCACGACTTTGTTCGAGTCTCCAGCATTTACCCAGGGGGAGGGGGAGTTAGAGTGGCGCACAAAAAAAAAATAGCAAGCGACGGCCGCAGTGGCAGCGGCGTCGGCGCACACACAAATTTTATGTATACGCTTTACACACACACACACACACGCATACGAGAAACGGTTCACAGGACTGGCTACAGGTTCACACACACACAGGCAGCGGCGCCCCTTTCCCTCTCTTTCGCACTTTCGTTCACCCTCTAATACTCCGCCTGCGTGCAGCCCTGTGCATGTGTGTGTGTGTATCCCTTTTTCGCTCTCCTGCAGGTCACACACACACACACGCACACCAGTGATGGCGGTTTTGAGCGTCGACTGCGCTGTCAACAGAGACTGGAAAAAAAATCTGTACCGCAAATTGTGAAAAGGAAAAATCAGAAAAAAACTAAAACCATTCATTTTCTTTTTTCAGAGGGGGCGGGGGGCGCGATCGGTTTTCTTCACTCACCTCGTATTTAAGGCCAACGAGGCGCAGCCAAGTCTCCACCTTTAAGCAATATGGCGACAGGGAGGGCAGCAAGGGGGTGCGCGAGAATTGATACAAATAGATCATATCCTTTTCGAAATTGGTCTTATGAACGTTGAATTTTTGTGCGGGCGCTTCTGTTTTTGCTGGGGCAGCGGCAGCGGCAGCGGCGGCTTCACCATCTTTTTTGGCATCGCTGGCGGCAGCGGCGGCTCCATCGGCAGCAGCGGCCGACGCCTTGGCATCCTCTTTGTTGTCTTGGGCGTTGTTGGCGTTCTCAGCGGCCACGGCGGCGGCGGCGGCGGCAGCAGGCTCCCCAGCAGGTTTTTCCGCTTGCTCGGCGGCAGCGTTTTCTGTGGCCGCCACGGCAGGCGTTTCCTCAGCGGGTATTTGGCTCGCTTCAGTTGCCATTTTCTTCTTTTTTTTTGTTTTTTTTGGAAAAAAAACTTTTCTTTTCGTTTGGCGCTTTCTACAGAGATTTTTCACACTTTTCCTTAGTCAAAATGCACACATACACACACGGCAAGAGACACACCACACCACTGGCTTTCAAAACGGTAAATTTGACGCAAGAAAAACCGCGCTACAACCAGACGCTGCCGCTCTCAGAAACAAAGTGATTTCCAGCTCCGCTTTTTTTCGGTCTTCGCCGGCGAGAGAGCGCCGGGCTGCCTGGTGGATTCGAACAGGGTGCGGCCGTTGAAACAAAAGCGCCCCCTATGGTGGGTAAACACAGATTACTTAGTAAATTTTATTTACTTAACATGCCAAAGCCAGCGAACTGGGATCTTTAATGGAATAAAAATATATATAAAATCCATCAATGCAAACTTTTCTCAGCTTAGAATTATTTAATTGCTGGTTTTGGCCACACCCGGTATTTCTTTTAACATTGCTGGTGAATTCGCTATCTCGCTCGCGCCCATTCAGCCAGGCAGCAACTCTGTTATTTGAGTGGAGGTAAAATGTTATTTAACAGCGTAAATTCAGCTCAGTTCGTCTGTAAGCCCGCTTTTTTCAACCGTCTTTAATTTTTCAAAAAATTAAAGGAAATTCAATAATTTGGGATTTCTGCTTAGTCTTTAAAAATTCAAGTCTTCAAAAATTAGCAAATTCTTCCGCGATCCCCAAATCTTCTCTTCTTTTATTCTTCTCCTTATCCTTACCCCCCACTCTTCTATTTTGTTAACATCCCTTTTCCAAACCAATTCTATGCCGCGCTAGTTGCTCAAAGAGAGCGAGTGGGAGAGAAGATAACCAGAGCTGCAGCAGGGCGCAATTAAGGGCAGGGTTGCCT
>JBAMCP010001090.1:0-28143 GCA_037075105.1 Lissocephala sabroskyi | reverse complement strand
GCTGTAAATGGTGTGGCTTTCTTGTTGTTGTTTTCCTTTTGCTGCTGTTTATTAATTACGTCATCGTCGGACAAATTCTTATGCTCACCAAACACAGACCCGCGGTGTTTGTGATTCATTTTTCGCCAGTTGTCAAAAAAAGAAAACCTACTCGCTTTGCTAGTTGCTCTTGGCCTATTTGTATATAAATTTTTTTTTTGTCATCATCCCCTACTTTTTGCCAATTGCCGCCTGCTCCTACCTCCCGTCCGTTCTCTCATCCACACTGACCACATGCACACCCATACATATTAATTGAAAATTTCGCGGGTTTTGATGCGCTCATCGCCAAGAAATGTGTGCTTGTGTATATTCGCATGTGTGTGTGTATGGGCCAGAGTTGCCATTATATCGGTCATGCGTCAATAACCGATTTATTAATATTTTCCAATTAGGGTCTACCACTCACTGTCTTTACGTGCCGCCGCTTGAAAGTTCCTCGGATTTATTCCGATAATTACACTGCGCCCACATGTTTGTGTGTAATCGAGTGGCTCTCTCTCTGTCGCTCTCTTTGGCGATATGGCAACTCCATTGCATTTTTGTTTTGTGTTCCCAACGAATTCGGCATGCTGTGTTTGGGGCGGCCGGACCAAAACTACAAAATCTAATAGCCCCGCCCCTCCCCCTAACTCTTAGGCAAGAGAAACCGGTTTATCAGCTCTAAACGAATAAATAGAACGATTTTTTGTCAAACATGAAATTCAAATATGCAGCATGTGCCTGTGTGTGTGTGTGGGTGTGATAAGGGGAGTCGGCCGCAGGTCAGTGCGATAAGAAAGTTGCTGATCATAACACAAAATGCCTCCCTTGTTTGATTCGATTCCCCTCCCCTGGAAATGCAAATGCAGCCCTGTCAGCGCCATCAGCCGCCACATTCACAACGCCGTGTGTTAGTTTTGTTTAAGAAACTTATTTTTAGACTCATACGCCATCCATGACCAGCGACGCAGAACATCGAAGACACACACACACATGCAGAGCATTGAAAACGAATTACACTAAACTTCTATGACTCTATTTTTGTGTGCTTATAGCTCAGCCCGCTGAGCCGACAAAGCGCTCGCTGCGCCTGCAGACCTGGAAGAAGATCCAGGAGGGGAAGGTGGGCATCGGCTTCAATGGCATATTCAATCGCATTCCTGCGTTCGTGGGTGCCGGCAAGGCCGCTGCTTTGTTCATCGAAACGGAGGAGTTCAAGAAAGCACGTAAGTTGCCAGATTATCAACCATTTATCGATAAATTATTAATTGTTTCATGCTTCTATCGATGCAGAGCACATCAAGGTCAACATCGATCGCGCCTTGAATGATTTCAAGGAAGATGCCTTGATTGCCAATAAATCCGTATATCTGCCCAGCACACGTGAAATGAGCGCCTTGTGCCTCAAGGTCACCTTGCCGGACGATGCCACCGAGGAGCAGAAGAAGGACGCCTTACGTGTGCAGGACATACTTAAATTCCGCACCGAAATTGGTAAATCAGACTTCCCTCCTCCTGTGAACCCAGCTAACGTTGTCTGTATGCCTTGCAGCGTTCGACAGCAAATTGCAACTCGATTTGGTTGTCATTGGCTCTGTGGTGGTTTCGCGCGACGGCTATCGCATCGGGCGTGGCAATGGATTTGCCGATTTGGATATCGGCTTGCTTATTGAAGTGGGCGCCATCACACCGAACACAGTGATTGCCACGATTGTGCATGACCTGCAGGTGGTTGACACACTGCCCACAAATCTGTTTCAGAAGTACGATGCACCGGTGGATCTGATTGTCACCCCCACGGAGGTGATCCGCGTGGCCAAGCGCTTGCCCCGTCCAAATGGTGTATTCTGGGAACTTCTATCGGAGCGTCGCCTCAAGATCTTGCCTGTGCTGCAGGAAATCAAGCAGAACGAGGAGAAGGCCGGCAAGATCATCACTCTCAAAGAGGAGGACACCGATGTTGAACAGAATCAGAACAATAGACGCCGCCGTGGACCAGTGCGTCGCCGCTTCCAACGAAGAAACCCAGGACGCACCACCTCACAGACTGACAACGAACAGCAGGGCGTAAGTTTAAATAATTCTCTTGTCTTAGAAACCACAACTAATACGCTTTTGGTTTAGGAAACTGTTCAGAAGCGCGCGCCCCGTCCCAACCGTCGTTTCGTTAATCGCCGTCGTCGTCCAACCAAAGTAAGCAAATTTAAATTGCCCAGGCCAACTGAAGTTCATTTCGTTTGTCCTTTGCAGTCCGAAGGCGATCAGTCCGGTGTTGAGGGTGGTGCGAAGAGTGAGGATCGAAAGTTTGTCGAGACGGGGGGCAACGAGCGTCCGCAGAAGAAGAACAACAAGAATCGCCAGCCTCGTGACTTCTGCGTGAAATTGTCCAACCTGTCTCGCGATATTCGCGTCAAAGATCTAAAGACCGAGCTCCGTAAACGCGAATGCAATCCCCTGTCAATTACATGGAAGGGTAAGCCGAACCCCCACACATCCAGAATTCCCGTTCATTCGTTTTATTGACGCAGGATACTTTGGCAAATGCTACTTGCATTTCGGCAACCGCAACGGTATCCCCAGCACCCAAGACGATGTGGACAAAGTGCTTAAGTCGCTCAACGATTTGTCGCTGACCATCACCACCGGCGGCGAGCAGGCCTCCGGAGCCGCCGACGCTGGCGATGCCGCCGGCAAAGACTCCCCCGTCGACAGCGCCGCCCCAGCTCAGACCAAAACCATCAACGTCAACGTCGAGCTCATCCAATTCGGGGCCAAGAAGCCCGGCAACGATGCCGCCGGCGGCCCCGGATCTGCCGGCAACGAAGCCGACGGCGACCTCAAATCAGGCGCCCTCAACGGCGACTCCGGCTGTCCACCCATCGACGGCGGCGATGCCGGCGCCCGTATCGAATCTGTCGATACCACCACGGTATAGTATGATCACAGTGTACCGCACACCAAAATCGGAGCTGTGGATGTGGCCCCGTTGGCGCCATTTGGGGAGTTCAACGAACATAAAAAATTAACATTTTGTTTAGCAAAAATACCGAATAACAATTGAAACCGTGAACTCCACAACACATCCACACCACACACACAACAAACACACACATGAAACACACACTCCCATCCCGAGAGACTCAAACATCATAAAAATCACAGCTTGTAGTTTCTTCCTCCTTCATTCTCCTAACCGATGAATCAAATTCCCCAAAAGAACAACAACCAAATGAATAGAATTCGAAATTCAAGCGCTTTCTATTGAAAAAAATTACCAAAAAAAATAATACAAAACAAAATTGCCCCCCAAAAAAATAAGAAACTTGAAAAGAAAGGAAAAAAAATAACCGAAAATCTTAAACAAAAAAAATCAAATACTCCTTCCGCAAGAGGCGTGGAATTTGAATCAAAAGCGAAAAAGAAAATCAGAATTTCCGCCATTCACTAACTTGTTCGTTCTTTTGACTTCAATCCCTCCCCCAATTTTCTTTATGCTATTTGCGCGGCATTTTCTTCGACAATTTCAACATCGCCGGCGGCCGTCTGTCCGCCGCAGGCAGTGGATCTGTTTGGCCCTCCCGGACGGACGGTATCCCCGCGATGTTGTTGACCTTAAATAAAATGAATTAACAAATGAAATGAGGAAACAAAAAAACAAAAGAGAAAAAAAAAATTATTAACATGTTGCATTTTTTGCTGAAGAAAAAGAAAAAACGAAGCGCGGCCGTTTGGCCGATTTATATATATGAAAAGAGCATATATAATATTGAAATTTGGTTAGTGTTTTCCACACACACACACAACATACACACACCGCATACAAATATATTTTAACAAAGAACAACAACAAATTTGCGTGGAAACAACTTATACAAAAAAAGGAATGATAAAAGCATCAAATTATTTACTCTCTTTTTTATACAAAGGAAAAACGATAAATGATTTCGCAAACCGGAAACAACAACAACAACCAACAAACAAAAAGAAAAACGAAAAACTTATGTGAAACATGAATAAAATATAACTTGAAATAAAAACTAAACAAAAAAAATCGAATCCCCAGCGCAGTCGTCGTCTCTTTATTATCCCAACGCAAACGGACTTATTCTTGATATCGGAGAGCATCGCGAGATTAAAGAGGATCAGGCAAAAACTCTTTAAACTTTCTTTCCTTGTTTATATTTTAAGTTCTTTAATTATTTTAAAGGCCTTCGGCAAATAGCAATGACTTTTGGTTCATTAAGAAGGGAAGACTTTTTAGATCGGAGAAATTCCTCTAACATCATGTATAAGAATAGGGATAGTTAAGGGAATACTCATTGCGGTTTGTCTATAAAGAGTTGGATTTCTATTTTAGATGGACAAAACCAATTCCTATTAATTGATAAATAGGGTATTATTGGAATTCTTAAGATGGCTAATAAGGAATCTTTCATGGTATATGAAACTTCCTAAGGTCTTTAATTAGGAAACTTTGATGGTATATTGATTTTTTCTTAAGATGCCTAATTAGGAATCTTCCATTGATTATAAAAATACCATACAGTGATATTAGGAGGATGGACATAAGTTCCAGGGCCAGGAAATTACGTTTAAACTGCATTTTCGGGATGATTAATACGTTCCCTATTTTCTTATCCCTTCCTCTAGTAATCTCCTTGGTTAATTCTTCAGGTTGTGAGTCGTCCAGACGTTAGGAACTGAAGAAAGTCGATAGGTTCGGTGGTCTCAGTGGGATCATCAGAATTCTTTCAGATGTCGGCATTTCACCGGAACTGTAGCTTCACCATTACTGTTGCTGGTGTGAGTATGCCTCTTTGGGCTTTTCATTGGAATTGGAATTTCACCATTAGCGGTGTTGTGGAATCAGCCTTTAGTCATGTGAGCGTTGCTCAGAAGAATTGTGTCGCTGTCGCCGAGCGTCGTTCGGTGGAACAAGAAGTGATCACTCAGATCAGTTGAGAATGAAACTTCAGTGCGCCCGGAACTCGCTGCACTTTTAGCAATGGACGATCATCATCAAAATTGATTATGAAAATATGTAATAGTGATATTTAGAGGATGTTCCTTATAAAGTAGAAAACATGAACTATATTTTTACCCAAGTACTCGCATCTTTCCCTTCATGAAGTCTCTCTCTTTCTCTCTGAGATCGCCGGGGAATTATTTGATATCCATCCTTTTTTTGGGTGCACAGTTTATTTGTGGACAAGTAAACATTTTGAAGAATTATTTACACAAAGGACCTTAGCGTAGGGTGGGTGGTGGGTGGGGGTGTGTGAAATATCAAAAGATCGTGGGGAGTCTGGCGAAAGTCAGCGGAGTGCGTGGTTCTCTCGGCGGAGATTTTCATCTTCGGTATTTACAGGGCGCAAAGTCCAGGCTCTTTGAAACCTATAAACCAGCAAAGTTCAAAACATCCTGACATCCTGCCTAACGTCGCGGCGTATTCGGTGCTGTGGCCGCCTGGGGCGAGGGCGTCCGGTCGATAAACTCAATGTGCTCCGTCTCATTGGCCAGGCGACTGCTGCCGGGGGCCGTGGCTGCTGCAGTGGCTGCTCCTGTGGAGGTGCTGGCAGCGGCAGCCGCGGCAATGGGACTGGTGGGTCGCTCCTGGATGGGCGCCAGGCTGTTGACAATGGAATTGGCCATGGCCAGCTCGAGTTCGCGCTGCCAGTCGTTCTCCTTCTTCTCCATGGCCTTGCGCTTGAGCTCCTTGTAGCGGTTGTAGATGATGAACTCCTTGATCATGATGGTCTCGGGGTCGCTGTCCCGCTGGGCCGAGCGCTGCTTGGCCAGGCGCTTCTTCTTCTTGTGCAGCGGCCGCGTCTCGACTATCATCTCCTCGAGCTCCAGGCAGGGATCGCAGTTGAGATGGTCCTCCGGCGGCTTGAACGGCGGCTCTAGTTTCTTTTTAACCACCAACTGGAAGTCGGTGGGCCTCAGCAGCGGCGTCTGCTGCAGCTCCAGCTGGCTGCTGATCCTGGCCCCCGGATGCACGCACAGCAGCTGCAAAATCCGCTCCATTTAAAAACATTCAGAGTCCTTTTTGGGGGCTTCTTACCTTGGTGAGCAGATCGATAAAGTCCAGGCCCCAGTAGCGTGGATAATGCACGGGAGTGCAGAGGATGTTCTTGATCTCCACCAGCGGCGTGTTCGAGTGGACGACAAAGGGCCGCGAGTTGGAGCGCATCTCGTAGGCCACCACGCCCAGGGACCACCAGTCCACCGGGAAACTGTAGCCAGCTGGCAAGAACACAAATCAAAACTCCACCACAATCAACTCCCGGCGGGGAAACACTCACCAACTTCGTCCAAGGCGCACATGAAGACCTCCGGGGCCATGTAAGGCTTCGTGCCCGACATGCTGCAGGCCAGGCCGTCCTTCTGCAGCCGCGTGGCAATATTGAAGTCAGTCAGGTGGGCGTGTCCTTTAAAAAAGATATCTTCTACCAAAGGATTCATAATTAAACTTTCAACTCACCAGCATCGTCGAGCAAAATGTTATCCGGTTTGATGTCCCGATGGACCACCCGCTGGGTCTGCAGGTATTCCAGGGCGCTGCCCAGCTCACAGACCAGCAAGGCGACGCTCTGCTCGGTGAACTCCACCTGCCAAAAGGACAGTCAGTCGGTGGGTTTGGGTTGAGAAAGGACAACTTACCCGATTCTGGAGATGGTAACGCAAATCGCCGCCTGCCAACAGGTCGCACACCATGAATAAATCCTCTTCGTCTGCCGGTTAGGGAATATGTTAAATGCATGAGGCTAATTTGCATTTTGATTGGCAATCAGCCGAGGCCACAGGTGCCAAACCCACCCGCATTTGCATATGTCAGGATGCCGGAACTTACCTTGGAACGAGAACCATAAATTGACAAGGAATGGATGCTCCAGTGAGGCCAGCAACTCGACCTCCTTGACGACCCCGCCGAGGGCCCCGCGGGACTCGCAGGCCGAGCGACTCACGTATTTCATGGCATAGAGCATTCCGCTTTCCCGCTTCTGGACGATGCACACTTTGCCGAAGCTGCCCTTGCCGATGGCCCGCAGGATTTGGAAGTGGTCGAAGTTCACTGCAAGTCGTAGAAAAACGGGGACTCCATGAAATTTAAGTTCGTTTTGTTGGCCAACATTTGGCCATTCGAAAGAGTCCCGCTGCCTTCAGGCGACTGCAGGACTTTCCGCAGTTGCTGCTGTCGGAGGCGGCAGAGGAAGAAGGGCGGCAGGGCGTCCACCTGGAGTTGCTGCAGTCGAGGGAACTTGCAGGCGACGAGCACTCGAAACTTCTCCATGTCCAGGTAATTGAGCTGCAGTTTTTGCAACTTTTGACCGCAGCTGGCCAAGAGCAAAGCAAAGTCCTCCACGGCCACCGGCACCTGCAGCAGGTTCAGTTCAATTTTGCTTAAATTTCGACGCCACAGCCCGGCCAGCAGTGGGCGGCACCACTCGAAGGCCTGCAGCATGGCCAGCTGGTCCGGCAGCCGCAGAAAGTCCAGAATCAGCAGCAAGCACAGCTCGTCCAGCCGCTCCATGGCCCAGCCAAATGATTACCCAAAATTTGTGTTTTTTTTTTGAGGTTTGAGGTGAAGCCTCCTGCTGCTGTGTGGGGCACTTACCATCGTCCTCGTTGAGCATGTTGGAGTCCGATCTGCTCGATGAATTGGCGCCCATTTTGCTCGCATAAATTGTGGCCCCGGCGTTGAGTTGGGGGAAGGCGACTGCCCCTCAAATAGGAAATTGTGGGAGCTCCGCTTGCCTGCCTCAATGATGGGGGCTTTTGTTCATTTAATTGCTTTTGACCGCAGCGACCTGAAATTGCACAAGGCACGAAATTGAAAGTGGTAAATGCCAACTGCCCGTGCACTGGAAATGCAGGCGAGCCCAAAACACACACAAGCCATGTGGCCGCGCGTCGGACTGGAATGCAAATATTGACAGAGGAAATCGCTTGGTTTTTTTTATTTGAGGGCAACGTAAGTGAATCTGAAAATTGGAATTTCAATTCAGCAGTCAATTGACAAGGGTTGTGGGGCTAATTTCCCGGGCTTCCGGTTAACCAACCGGAAAGATGGACAAGCATTCATTTTTCTCCTTATTTGGCAAATACGGATTTCTCATCTAATCGAATTTGCTTTTTGAAGTTTCTTTCTTCGTCTTTTTCCCTTCCTCCATTTTCTTTTCTTCCTCCGTCTTCTTCTTCATTCGAGTCTTCATTCTTGTCGTTTTTATTCTTCACTGACGTTTTGCCGCCACCTAGCGGGCATTTTTCTTACTATTGGCAGATAGACAGAAATTCCTATGGACTGAGAAAATCTGTTTTTTTTTTTGTGGAAACCAAAACTTTGAACGTGTCAAATAAACAAAATAAAAGCTCAGAACGAATCTCCAGCCGTAGGTTTATAAATTCTTATATGTATTTCTGAAAAATCCCATAATTTTAAAGAATCAACGAATCACTTTCTGACAAACCACAAATTCCCAAAATTAAAAGAAAAAAAACATTTTCCCATCATTTTTTTAAATTTCTTATGGAATTTCCTAAATTAAACGAATAAGAATCCCTTGCCTCTCGAACTTTCTTCGACTTGGCAACCCTGCGTGGCCTGTCTTTTTGCTACTGTCATAAATGTTTGCCGGGTTGGCTTCCTGTCAAAAAAGCAAAAAGATTGTGACCGGCCTCGTGTGCGGACGGGTGGAGGACACTTAAAGAAATTGACTTTTGACCTCTTCTGTTGGCAGGAAGTTTACCGAAATTGTTGATTTGTGTCTTCATTAAATTGAACTTGAAGTGACCACGCCATCTACATACCTACGAGCAGCCAGTCAAGCGGATTTTTCCAGCCAGCCCCCCCGGTCAGTCAACACACACAACAAATAACAGAACTGTCAGAAAATAAAAAAAAAATCCAAGTGCGCAGGTAAGAGCCAAACACTCACTTTATATTATTCAATTCGGCCGCCCCTTGTTAACGTAGCCAACTTCCCTATCTACTGTCGCCCTGACAGTCATGTCTGTGTCCACCATTGAGATCCTGGCCAAAGGAGCCGGCCGCGCGGTCCATGTGGCCCTGCGGGAAAACGAGTCGATTGCCAATCTGCGGGCCCTCGTGGCCGTCCGCTTCGAGCAGCCCATACCCAAGGTAATGCTCGTCTACGCCGGGCAGGTGCTCAACGACGAGGGCACCATCGATGGCCATGGCATCACCTCGGGGGTCACCGTGCATGTGGTGGTCCGGGCCGAGAAGCCGTCGACCCCCAAGCCCTCGCCGCTCGTGGAGAGCAGCAAGGCCCGGGCGACTGCCCAGCGCGAGCGAATGCAGAAGGCCGGCACTTCGGCAAAGGTGAAGAAGCTGTTGGACAATCCCAACACCCTGAGGGAGTTCATCCAGAACGACGCGCGCTTCAAGGGGCTGATCGAGGACAACGACCAGGTGCGTTTCTATCTAAACGACGACCAGAACATACGGGAGATCATAACCTCGGCCTGCAATCCGGCCAAGGTCGAGGAGTTGGGCCGCCACCGCGACCTCCATGTCTTCCGCATGGAGTCCATTCCCGGCGGCTACAAGGCTCTGGGACGGTCCACTTTTGGCATGCGCCAGGCCTACGAGAACCGCGTGGCCATGACCTTCCAGGAGCACATGAAGGCATCCAACCCGCCGTCCGTACGGGCCTCGAATCCCCAGCAGGGTCGGGAGAACTGCCTGCCGCTGCCCAATCCCTGGGAAATCATGCCCAAGCCAATGAGCAGCATTGCCATAGCCGCCAAGCTCGCTGAGCGGTACGAGGAGATGATGATGATTTTCCGCACTTGCGACATGACCAAGTCCATGGAAGCCTTGCGCGCCCTCAGCGACACCACCGCCAGGGCCCGGCAGATTCTGGAGCGCCGCCTGCAGGAGTCGAAGCGTCTTGGCAACTTCATAAATCCTTGGTTTCCCGTGGCCTCGACAGGCACTTTGGCCAATAGCCCGGCCACTGCTAACCCGCCGCGTGCCCTGCCCACCGGCCAGCCCTTCGACTTCACGGACAACCGGCCCAGGGAGCCGCGCGTGGCTGAGAGCAGCTTCACCCTCCAGATGAGCCAGCTGGTGGAGCGCGGCTACTCGGACCGGGAGCGGAACATCTGTGCCCTGATCATCTCGTGTGGGGATGTGGAGAACGCCATCAAGTTGCTGGAGCAGTGGAAGCACTGACGCCAGGCCAATTGAGGGTCCCGGTGAAGCACTTAGTTTTTTTCCTTTCTTTGTTTTTTTTTTGTGGAATTTTGTATTGTAAACTCGCCCACATTGCCCATGCTAGAAGTTTCAGGACAAGACAGGACCCACACTCGCACACGTATAGACACACACACACACACACACCTAGATATCCAGTTATGTGCCCACCCGACCCGAATGTTCCTATTTTGCTTTGAGCAATCATAAAAAAGGCGCACAATCAAACTCGTTGTGTCATCTTATTCATATTTTCCGTCATTGTCAGCCGGCAATCAGCAAGGACCAACACAGCCGCCCCCAGATCCAGGCCACATTATGATTGATTGAAATCATTTTGCCAGTCTCGACGAGGACGAGGACTCGAGTCCAGTTGGTGCAGCGGCAGCCGCGGCGCTGCCATTCATCCATCAATGGGTATTTACCCGTAAGCTCTGGCACTTTTCATCAGTCGAGCAGGCAACTCGCGAGCAAGTGTCTTCGGGGTGATTGCCATTATTGGAAATATTTCAATTTCGGGATCCCGCTTAAAACTCTGCAGGGCGCGACTTGCCGGCTTTTAAGACGGATGAGGTGGATTTGCCTGGAGGGCAGAGGAAATTTCCCACAGTTTTGTTTTCTTCCTTTTTGTTGTGTGGCTGGCGTTGCCAGAGTTTGGCAGGTAAGTGAATTAAATTGTTAATTGTTGTAAACTTTGCAGCTCAGCCACTGTTATTGTCTAACGCTCATAATGAGGAAAGTTTTCGCACAGCAAAAACGACAAAACTGTTGCCTACATTTGAGCGCCGCAATAGCCCCCAAATTGAACTTTAAAGCAAACTCATTGAAATACAAGAATAACAAGCTGGCAGGATGCTTGGCAACCAGTATTCAGAGTGAAAGCAGACGAAGCAGAAGAGCAACAACAATGGCAATAGAATTGTTAATGTCAACAGCAAACGTTAAATTGTTAACGTAAAGCGCCTCCGGGGGGTAGGCAGGGAGGACTAAGGCGACAAAATGGCGCTAAAGCAAGCGAGCATTGTCAGCCAGCCAGACCGGCGACGTGGCCGTCACAGTAACGTCTAATAAAAAACGCCCTCTCTCCTCAGCAACAACATTTCAAACACAGAATCACGATTTGAGTACTGTAGTCAGCTTTTTGCCTAATTCCTGCATTTAAATATTTGATGTACACGGCCGGGGAGTCAGTGAGCCAGCCAGCATTTTGCTTAATGTAATTGCTGCCGCCTGGCTGAGCCGAAGATGCCCCTGTGTCATGTGTCGCCTTCAAGGACTCGCAACGCCGACCTGTTGGCCGCCATTGTGGCTCT
Organism: Lissocephala sabroskyi; assembly: GCA_037075105.1. Lineage (NCBI taxonomy): Eukaryota > Metazoa > Arthropoda > Insecta > Diptera > Drosophilidae > Lissocephala > Lissocephala sabroskyi. The sequence goes on along the minus strand of JBAMCP010001090.1, from coordinate 16,590 downwards.
TATTTAAATTACGAATCTTTTATTGAGCTACGTGCGCTGCAGTTGCCTTTGTGGTCTGCGGTTGCCCGGGGCAGCGGCTGACCTTAATTTCTGTAATTTGTGGCCACGTGGCCGGCCCCTCCAGGTAGACAAGTTCTTTCTGGCTATTCAATTACCAATTAGCCAAGTTGCACAAGACCAGCTCCGGTTTCTGGAAGCCGATGCGTAACCATCGGCATCATTTATATTCACGGCGAGGATTTATGATCGCAGTTCTCGTTTATCTACGGACATATTCGAAAATCCTTTTTGCCAAGCACTTTGTCCCGTAAAATTGACGCAGGTGTAAACCTGTGAAAGCCGCCAAGCAGCTGCCGGCGGCCTTGGCTGGCCATAAAGCGGATTTATGGATGCAGCGAAACATAAAACTGATTTTGTTTTAACCCTCCCGTGGCGCCTGGAGTTTGGCTCTGCGGCAGTCATCATTCAAACGGGTGGAAGGCGCACAAAAGGCTCCTGGCCGTCGAGTCCTTTTGGCAGCCGCCCACACCCATCAAAGCCTTCGTCATCTTTCATTTATGCTGGCAGCCGGGGGGAAAGTGGAGAAAGAAATTCCTATTTACTTTCTTTAAATCTTTTATGCGCACTCCAGGCATCCGTGTGTCCTTTCAGCTCGGCTGTGCCTGTCGCCCTCTTTGTTACGTGTTCATTTCCGTCAAGGCGGCAAAGTGGTTACTTTGGCTCCTCCTGCGCCCGCCCGCCTGCCCGTCCTGTCGCTTTAAATGACTGGCAAGATTAAAGTGAAGTTTCGAGCGATTAACTTCGAGGCTCGCCCGGCGGTCGGCACGGCGATTCACGCCCCAATGACTGCCGAAAATAAATGAATAGGTGGTCGATTTTGGGGTGGGCGATTTCCTGAAATCAAAGTCCTGACGGTTTGCCGGCTTATTGATATTACTTAATTAACCAAAGGCCCGTTTTCGGGGAGGATCACATTGAATAGTCCAACGGAAATGAGTAGAATTTTGTGGCGTCCTAAAAAAAAACCATAAATTATTCATATCTTGGCTGGGCTTTTGTGGGATTTCTCTTATTCCTGGCGACAGTTCCTCATGGTTTCGCATTTTCTGTAATTATTGGCCAAGAAGAGAGAACAGCAAAAAGAGACAAACTAATTGTCAGCGGCAAAAGGTAACGCATCATCAATCAAAGTGCAAACAACCGAATGGAAAACAAACTGAGACCAAAGGACTTTTTACAAAACAGAAAGCGCATCAATCAAAAATGATTCAGCGAGGGGCGTGGGCTGTGGGTGGGGCCAATTTGCTTTATATTATGGCTCGTGGGCTTTGTTGATTGTCCCTCTGTTCATTAATTGCGAGGCACCCGAACCACCAGCAAGTGCCAATTAAAAACAGCAAAGCCTAATGAAAGAATCCCTCACCCCACCCCGTCGATCAGCCCAGAGCCCCAATTTTATACCCTTACCTGGAGAAACAGAGATCGTTGGTAGTCTGGAACAGTAGGAGACAAGGAGAAGGGTGAGAGAATGAAGGACTTATCTTTCAATTACGAGGAATCAAATTGCATTTCCGATTCTGTTAATCAAGGATTTTAAACGAGGGAATTTCGGACGGAGTTTAATAAAAGCCCATTAATTCGGTTCTTTAATCTTAAATAATTTTAAATTTGTTTAAGAATTCTTTAATAACTTTAAAAGAATACTGTAATTCCTTATAGGAATCTGGAATCAATCCCAAAATACTTCCAGCCTCCAAAAAATACAATTGGGAAAGGTATTAGATTAGAGATATCTTATCTCAACTGAAACCTCATTCCATTCTAACACAACGAATTCCAATTTATGGGCTCCCCTCCCAATTCTGTTAAGGATTTGAAATCCCAAACTTTGTGCCTTTTCTCATGGGGCTAAGTGACCGGATTCTCTGTTAATATTCTCCCACTTTCCAGCCTTCTAAAGGGCATAGAAAAATTCGGTTAAACTCTTTGAAAACTCACGTTGTTTTTTGTAAAATCCTTAGCCTTTTTTTGTTATTTACTCGAGAGCTGAAATCTGTTGCTCGCCCGCCTAAACCAATTAGACTTTCGAAGGGCAACTCGAAACCGTCGGGACGCCGTCCTGGCGCCGCGTTCGAGCGGCTGTCACACCGTCTGCTCATTAAGCCCGGACCGGAGGCCCAGTGGAAAAAAAAGGCCAACAAATCAGCACTGGGGAATTTGCATTTTCGGGTCCTTGTCCGCTGCCGCTGGCCTTTAATCGACGGCGCGGACTGATGAAATTCTAAACAATTCGTCTGGCGGAGGAAAAAAAAACAAAGCGAGCAAATTCAAACCGACAGCCGTCGGCTGTTGTTGAATTTTTAATTTCTAGTCAAATCGAAGGTCCTCCGAAACGAAACACTCCAGAGATTGGCAGGTGGCGAGCCCCACGAAGGACTCTCTTAAAGTTTTATAACTTTTTCCGGGCGTTTTATTGGTATTATTACTTAATCATAATTCATTGGCCTCAGCCTCCCGCGGGCTGCGCCACATTATGACAAATCTGTGGCACGTCGGCTCGTAAAAGGACGCGTTTATTACACTTGTCCTTTTTTACGATGCCGGCGGATTTCATTAGGCTCTGCGGTGGCTCGGCCGTTGACATGTGCGTTTTATTTGCCAGGCTGGTTGGGTTTTAATGGCCATGCAAAGTTGAGGAGCTGCCGTCGCCCCAGAACCACTCCGCTGGCCAGCCGACCATCAATTAAAGTTGGAAACAAACTTTCGCCACTGGCTGAGTGCGAAAACATTTCAAGCTGTGTATTTTGATAGCTTAGCCAAAATAACAGGTCAGCTGAAATTCCATTTACACTCTCGAAAACTACGAAAACTTCGTAGAACCAAAAAAACACCCGCCATTCGGGTAAATTAAATCCGCCTGGCAAAATAACAAACAAGGGAATGGATTCAATTTAGGCGAATTCTATATACTGGTATGGTTTCGTTTTAGGTAATTTAAATATCCAAAGATCTGTTCAGGGTTCCGAAACAGACCAATCGGCTCAGTTCTGGAAGAGAATGCGGGTTCCCTGAACCTCAGAATAGGTCAATATTTTCGTTGTCTTTCAATTTCAATCAATGCCGATTTCCTTAACACTTTTGGAATTAATCAAAAAAAGTATTCGCTAGAGATTTCAAACTGCCAAAGTTTCCCTGAACCTCAGAAGAGGTCAGAACTTTCGTTGTCTCTCAATTTCAATCAAACCTAATTTCCTTAATATTTTTGGAGTAACCTTAAAAAAGATTCACTGAAGATTTCAAACTGCCAAAGTTTTCTCTCAAAAATTACACAAAATTCAAACATCCATCCATCAGGTTCTGAAGAATTTCTGTTAAACGAAATTCGATTCTATTCCGTGCTGATTATCAACACTTAATCCTTCACTAAGCCTGCAGAATGTAAGGGCTCCGTTCCCAATTGGTTAACAATTAAATTTGTAAATTAAAAGGACATAACCGCCGCGTATTTTGAATTCAATCAAAAATCCATTTGTTGGTGTCTTACAAAATTATTTGGGCAAGTCCTCACCGATTTATGGGACATTAATTACGGTTCTTTGAGCGCCTTGCATTGCCTTGGGACTCTCCGGATGACATCATCGAGAACCGTGATAGGAAGAGGGTAAAGGAGTTTTCCTTGTTCGTGGTGATTTTTCAATTTGAATTAGCATAGTCGTGGGACTGAGAGATCCTTAAGCTTGGGTATTGTTGGTCCTGTCAATGGCACAGTCAACTCAAAGTGGCCACTCGAACGAGGACATCAAACCCACCCCACTTCTAGCCTGGCAAACTGGGGCGCACTCGCAGCGCTAAGAAAAGGGCCAGCGGGGTCATTGACACAGGGCCACCAAGAAATTTGCTTAAGCCAGCACTTAAAATCCGAATAGCTAGCTTGATTATTACTTGCCTGGGATTATCGATTGTCCTCGGAAAGTTCGCAAAAAAATGCCTCAAATTACACGCCTAACCGGCGCTTAAAGTCCTGACTCCGTCGCCGCGTTCACTTATCGCCGCCAAGTCGGTCGGGGCACGCGCCTCAGACCCTCGAAATCCTTAAATGGGCCGGCAAAGTATTATGTACGTATTATTATTTTGAATACTTGATGGATGGGCCTGGCGCCAGGAGTCCCGGCCCGTCACGCGATTTTTAAGATAAACACAACGACCGAAAATCCGCACCCCCGTGAATCGCAAATCCTTCGACCGTCGACTGGGCAATAAGAACCGTTGGCTGGCAAGCCGAAAACACAACTAACTGTTGTGCTGTCGGTCAAGAGGACTCGTGTGTTATTGTTTCCACGGCATTGCCAGCTGGGCCCCAAAGTGGGCGACTGCGCAGGCGCCTCGCTCCGAAGAGAGGAGAGAGGAAACTAAGAGCGGGCAGGAGGGCGGGCAGGGCGCCTGCATGAATGAATGCCAATTAGGCTGGACTCGGTCCAGGCTGGTCCTCATGCTTATCGGAGGGCCGGCCAGGGAGGTGATTGTTTTTCATTGTAATTCTCATGATTAGGAGGAGATTCGGATCTGGGGAGAAATTCACTTAGCGTTTTGTGAAAGTTTTCATATTTTCGCATTCTAATTGGTGGGGATTTGTTGCCTTATTAAATTGCCGTGTCGCTGCAGTGAGAATCCTTCAGCGCAAGCTGACCCTTGTAAGTTGCCCCGAGGAATTTGCTTCAAGGGCTTTCGCCGGCGCATCTTCGTCTCGATTCGCTTGGTTTCCTGGAATTTTCCTTCTCGTTTTTGTTTTTCTTTTTTTTTTGGTTGCTCTACTGGCAAAAGATCAGGAATTTCTAACGAATTTCCACTCCTGCATACCTGGCTGCACATTTCGAATTGTTTACCTCCGAAATTCCGTTGTTTATTTTGTTTGTTAGGCGGCTTTCGGCTCAGCTCCGATGAAGATGAAAAGCCAACAGAAATATGCGCTGCCCAGAAAACACAATTTAAATTCACCAAAGTTCCAAATTGAATGCCTCAACTCGGCCCCATAACGATGACGATCATAATGACGCTTGGTTAAAGGCCTTGTCCTTGCTGTCCTGGCTTGTTTTTAAGTTTCCCCCTTGGCTCGTCTTGTGTGCTTGTTTTTTTGTCTCCCGACGCCGAGTGAAACATCAACAGCAGCCATAGAAACTGAGAAGTTGCGGAGCCTCATAAAGAAGCCGCCGCCGACCCAAAAACCCAACGTGTGCCTTTGACAGGCAATGTGCAAATTGCCCTGCTCGCCGCACTTCGTTTCAATATTTCAATGTGCGGTTATCTCAACGTTTTTATTATTCAAAGCAGCCGCCCCGCACTTTCGCTTTAAGGACGCTGGCCCAGAAATTCACTTAGCATTTCAATTAATTCAATTCGATGGCAAGGAAACATTTCCCTTCATGGAAATTCAGTTAGCCGACGGCAGCCGAAAGTTTCCAGGGAATTTCAAAAACAAAACCTGCCGATTTTCGCGGGTCCACATTGCAATTTTGTATTGCAAGCCGCTTACCTCAGTTGAGTGGACAACACAAATCAAATCGGCTCGAATTGATCGATTTAATTAGTTTCGAACGGCCGGGCAGTGGACAGAGGACAGCGGCTGTGCAATCAAACGAATAAAAATTGGCCTGCATTTGCATTTCTCTATCAGTTCACAAAGCAGCCAAGCAGAAATTTAAGGAGAATTTAAATTTGTTTTGCTGGGTCCTCGAATTTAAGGCGATGGAATGACAGAGATTTCAACCTTCTTTGTTTTCACGGAAAGCAGACAACGAAAAAGCAATTAGGCCACCGGCCCCATTGCAATTGAACGTAAAAAGTTTCCTTTTTGGCAGGATGGCTGGCTGGGCGGCTGGGGTTTGGTTTCTGGCTGAGTTTGTGGTTTGGAAAACACAGGCAGTTGGTGGCTGGCAGAATCCTGTTTATCCTGGCCAACAAGAGAAATCAGTAAATCAAAGGAAACCCAAATAGAGGACTTTCCTATGGCTTGGCAGCCACCACAATGCAATTGAAGGACGACAGGTCCGGGACAGGTTCAGGACCCTCATCGAGTCTACCTAGAAAACAGCGACCCAAGCAGGGTCGCTCGGTCAATCGCTGGGACGTCCTGATGTCACATCGCAGGACCTTCACTGACGGCTCCCCTCAGCCAGCCGGGCATACAAAGTATTTGCGACGTGACAACAAAATGCCAAACGGGAAGCAGCACACAACCAGCAAAAAAGAAATGACGAAGGAGCAAAATAACAAAGCGCAAAACGAGCAGATGAAAGTTGATTGCTTAAGGCGACAGAACGAAGCCTCGCACGCCCACACGCCCACACGGCGGTCTGGGTAAACACGGTTATGTGCATTTTACGTGCTCCTTGCCAGCAAGAATTTAATTCCCTTTATTCAAACGACAATTTTCGTTTGTGTTGGTGATCAGTTGCCTGGGCCGTCGTTGGTGTGCGGCGTTGGGAATTTTCAATGTAATTAAAAGTTGTCAAATTTGTTGCATACTTTCCAGCGCGATTCGGGCCCAAGGCGATTTCGTGTATTATTAATTGGCCACCAAAGCACAGGCCTGGTAGATAACCAACCAACCAACGGGTGGGCCATCAAAAATGTATAAATGATTACATGGACAGCTGGACAGTTTCCCAGCGACCAAAAATAACACAAGGGTTAAATGCAAAGCCAAACGGATGGAATGGAATCGCGAACCTGTGGCTTTCATTTCGCCCACCACTAATGCAGGCCAATTGAGCTGATAAGGACATGCAGTCGATTCGGTTGGCAGCTCACAAAATGGCATTTCATAGGACCCCAACATTCCCTCCCGTATAACGGCCTTGATTTGTGTGTATGTTGTGATAGTCAACGTTTCCAGCAACTACACATGTCCGACATTTCATTAGTGCCTGGCGGGCGTAGCCGGATTATGCATGCATAAGTCCTTTCCATACAACCAACCTTCCGGCCGATTTGGCCGGACCGAAGGCAACTCACCAGGACGACGGACTGTCGGCCCTGCGGCTGCACACATCGCCAAACTGATAATGAAGCCAGGGAAGCCAGTCAGGGTTGCGCACAGGAACCGCAATTTAGTTAGAGCCAAGTTTTTTTAGCCCCGTTCGGCCCCGGAGGAGGCACGTGGTGGTTGCTGTTTCTCTAGTCCTGTTCGTTTACATAAACTTGTCAAAGTTTCTCTTACCCTTATCAGTTTTGCTTGTCGTGTATCCTGTCAGCCGCGCTGCATTCAATTACATGAGTTTATTATTTGTGTTTACCTCGAACTGCCAGCCTCATTTGCGAGGGTAATATAATTTGCATTGCCCCCAGAGGGAAACATATAAAACCTCTTTGGTTTAATTTTTTTTGTATTTGCCATGTTGATAATTAAACTGCAATTTCGCTCCCCCACACACAACAATCGGGGCACAAATTGTTAATTCAATTTCCATTTCCCCTGGGGCATTATGCAATTTATTTTGCCCATTCTCGGTTCGGTTTCTTCTTTTCGTTGCTGTTGCGGTTGCGAATCGAAACGAAATTGAAAATTTAAATAAACAACAACGAAAATATAAAAACGTTTTTTTTGAAGCAGTAGTCAAATTTGTTGGCGCCACCTAACGGCTGCCAAGTGAAGCTTGAGACGAAATTGGAGAATTTGGCTTAAACTTCAGACAGTAATTCAAGTTAAGTCCTTGACCTTGGCAGAGGATTGAAGGCTTTGTGGTTCTTGGCATTCTGCAGGCTGGCTGTGTGCCAAAAGGAGATTTGTCTTTTTTGGTTTGAATTCCTGCAAAACATTTAATCGCCTTGATGGCCCGAGTTACGCATTTAAAAAAGAGTAAAGAAATTGTTTTGCGCTCGACAGCAAATAGAAAGTTATTTGCTTAAGTCCTTTCGCATGTCCTCCCCTGCTCTTTGTCCGGCTGTGTGCGTGTTTGTTTTTCCATAAACCGTTGACAGTTTGCCAGCAGCAAACAAACCTCTTTATTGCCATGTTGTTCTTATGTTATTGGCCCAACGTGCAGCAAATGGGGAAGGTTAAGAGACTTCCTTGTGTCCCCATTCCCCCACCCTCCCCACTTGGCCGTAAGCCACAACATATGCAATAATAATCCACAGAGCGTAGGAACCGCCGCATAAACTTCCCCTAATAAAAATAAACGCGACCACGGCGCTTACAGGACTCCCAGCTGGGCAGAGTGGACCCTGCACGTTTCGGGGGTGTCAGTTTAAAGCGTTTAGGTCCGCCGGCCGTCACGGCATCTTTATCGGTGGCATAAAGCATACGCCACGTGGGCCCACGGATCAGACCGATTTGATGGGGAATTTGCTGGCATTCCCGACAACTCATAAACGTGCGGAGGCGGCGTTTGTCGGAGGCCATTAGAGGCAATTATTGCTGCCGGGGTCGTTGCTGATAATGACAACCAACCATCGATAACGCAGGAGGCCCCTGCCCCGGCCAGGACCTTTTTGATGAGCCGCAGGCTGATGACAGACCAAAATCGTGTGTATTTTCAGGTTAACCGCCAGACACGCAACTCCCACATCGACCGGCCGAGGCGGCCTTTGCGTTTTATGGCCGCTGCTTTTGTGGGGCATTTATTCGAGCTCATAAATATTCTTCTATATTTGCCGTCTCGCTTTCGATTTCAATTGAGGAATTGCCGCCGCCGCGGGGAATCGCCGGCTCAAAGTTTTGCCATCGATTTTAATTACGATTTATGACTCAAAGTTTGTGCAGCTGCCAGTTTCCAGTTGTTTTTTCCCTCGCTGGGCTTGAATTCATTTATTTTCTATTCCCACACCGCAGACAGTCCATTGTTTTGAGAGCCGCTAAGCCTCTTGGCCGGATTATTGTTAATGTACAAATGGAAGGCTTGAATGGGCTGAGCCTCGGCAAGGGGCGTGTGCGCCACACATCCTTAATTCCCTGCGCCACACCTCCGGAAAATAATTTAATTTGAGCGCAACTGTTGAATGCGTTCGCCGGGATTTCCGCTTTTTTCTCTCTGCCTTTTCGAGTGGCTCAAATCCGCCAAAAACACTTCAATTAGCTGGCTTATTTTTTTAGCCACAATGAACAAGCAAAGAGAGTTTTTTCAACAGGTTTGACAAAGGATTTTTTTTACCTGCCATAGGTGAAAGGAGGAAACTGACCATAAAAAAATCTGTGGGAGAACAAAAACTGACCGAGTGGCTGAGCGGCGATCGCTTAGGTGATTAAATTAGATTAAAGGGCATTTCCCTCTCGTTCAATTAGTTTGAATTACTTATCGTTTTGTCCCACTAATAATATAATAATAAATAAGATTTAGCTTAACCGCGAAAAAAATCAACTATAATAATAAATAAGTTGTTGCTTCAACTAAAAAATAAATGAACTCTTCCCAGAACTCCGGCTCGGAAGATCAAAAGGAGAATGTTTGGCGCTCAGGGCCAGGAACTTAATAAAGCTTTAGAAGGAGACGTATTTCGTCATATATTCTTCCGCATGGCTAGAAATCTTTAGAAGGAAGAAGGTTTGTATAAAAAAGTTCCCTTAACCTCTTTCAATTAGTTCTTGCGGTGGCCAGAAAAGAGCCTCAAAGTCTCAACAGAGAGAACCCAAAAAGGACATAAGAAAACCAACCGCCAGGCAAATCTTAATTCCTAGAACTAAAAGGCTTTTTCTCACTTCTATTTCAAGTCCATTTAGAACTCCAATTTCCTCCTTTGGCCTCCTTTAGAGTGGTTTCCTTAGCTGCCCCAGTTGAATGATTTTTACTCCCTTTGGAAGTTTGTTTTTAAATGAAATGACATGGAAATGTTGTTTAAACCTGAAGATTTCCCTTGAATTGAAGGCTTGCGTAAAAGTTTATGGAACTTTCCTGGCAGAATTTACACCCGACAAACTGAAAGTTGCATTGTCGGTGCAGCAAAAACTGCCGCCAGCCGTCAACTAATTTGGCAAAGTGCAGGCCAAGTTTTTGGCAGGCAAACTTTCAGGAGAGAGAATTTTTCAAATTTACACAGGTAGAAGGCCAGAATGCCTGAACTTATAAAGAAAAGGACTATCAGCCGGGCCATTTTTCAAACTTAAGTCGAACTTTGTCCAACGCACTCGCCAGCATCCTTGGCCCGAGCCCCGCACGAGTCAAAGTCAAAGGCCAAAGGCAGGCAAACAAACAAACAAACTGAGAGCGGGATTAACGCTTCTCCGGTTTATCCCTATCACATGTCAAGTGTTGTTTTTCGATTGGAACTGTTGACCCGGACAACCCAAGTCCAAATCGACAGGCGACTTTAAAACTCAGACCCACCCATCGTCCGCCTTCCACTGACAGACCATTAAATCAAGGAGGGGGCGTCCTAAAAGCCTCAATAACTTCACACTGTCACTGGCAGGCGACAGGAAGTTTTATCGGCAAGGACACACGAAACGTGTACTTATCTTTGCGATGGATGGGAAAACCCAGCACTCGGCTGGCGGAAGGACGATAATTCCAATTAGTGAAAGGACGAATGGCACTTTCATTTCCTGCGTGGCCAACACTTTCTCAAAACCAATTGGGCGAGTGCGGGGGAGACGCTCCCCAGGCCTTGACGAACGTTTAACTGAACTGACAAACGCCCGGAGGGGGGCCGAGGGCGTTGAAGGCTTAAGGGATTTGCCAGCCTGCAAGCAATTAATGACATCGATCTGTTCGCTTAACCGTCGCTCGTTTCTCTTAATTATGCAATTTTCCTCATTACACTTAAAACACTTAAAAGTTACAACCCATGGGCGGCCCGAGGGGGCCGAGCCAACAGGTTGGCCGTTGCCACCCGCAACCTCATTAAAATGCAATGGCAACAGCGGTATTAATTCTGGGAATCGTTTATGTAGCTTCCTAGGTTCCGGGGGAGTTCTTGAAAATTCCAGTCAGGCCAGCGAGATTTTACATAAATTAATGAGCTTCTCTGGTTGCCGGCGGCCCGCCTACGAGGTGCCAATTTATTCCAGAATATCCTGCGAGTATGCCGAGCTAATTATCCGATCCTACGTGTGTGAAAATATCGAAACAGCCAGCGGCTGAGATGCTCCCAGTAGTCGAGACCTTTAAAGCCGGATTAAAGGGATTACAGTGGATAAGAGATGTTCCAGTTTTTTCGTTGGGTTCGCTGGCAAGTCGACCACAAAATTGACTGGAAAATCGGCAGGAAAATGCCAACTGCTGACATCACCCAGCCGTCGTTGTCTTGGCAAACGGAAAGCAATTAATGCGATGAGAACCGATGACTTTTACGGCTGGCGGGGTAATTTGAGGCAAAGTCAACAAGGAACGAGTGCGTCGTGTATTTTGAGTCGGCAAATATTGAAAGAGCAGGCAAATAAACTCGAAAGTGTACAAAATGAGCGTCTTATTGCCTTGGCCCAGAGCCTCGAAGGACACGCTAACCGGTTGCCCACTGCCCGGCTGCCGGTGACGTGACTAATTTGCTGCCTTGGCATATTAAAATCCAAAGCACTGGCAATTAACTTGTAACATGGCCCGGGTACTTTGATGCGGTCGTTTCGGGTTGTTTTTCAGTGGGCGGCCGGTCCTGTTTGCCTTGGAAGGACAAAAGGGGCTGGGCTGCTGCTTAAATAACTCAACTGGGAAGATTTTCGGGCTGAGAATTAATTAAACGAGGAACAAGAAACTTAAACGCAGGCCAATCGAATTCAATAACAAGCGGAATATGCAAATATTTGTGGGTCCTTCCAAGGACCGATTTGGGGGCACTTACACGCTGGTCACGTCCGCGTGTCCGCTAGTCAAATTTACGAGAAATCCCCCATAAATAATTTAAAAAGCCGCAATCCAAATCGTCGTTAGATTGCCTGAAAAATGCATGAACAGGGCAAAGGACCTACCCGGTTCAAGGCAATTAGAGAGCCTCACGAACGGAAGACCCCGGGATCCTATCGGGGCCGCTGGCCGTAATTGCGTTCGGAACAACATCAAAGTGTCTCCTTGTTGGCGGGCAAATTGCAAATTACATTCGGCTGCGTGGCAAGGACAGAGAGAAAAATCAGAAATGCTAATTTCCTTTCTACTGTTTTTCCGCCGAGCTCTATGGAATAATATCCTGTGGGCTCCCGACTCAATTGTCTGTGACGGGAAATGAGTTTTTGTGTAAAATAAAATTTTGTCAAATGTATGCTACACTTTTTTGCTCAAACTTTCCGCCAGCTTAAACTAATGACGCCCATTAATCAGCGCCTGCTGGGCGGGGGGAGGGCGGCTCTACTAACTTTTGATACTTTTTGCAGCCTTTTGATTAATGCCCACCACTTTAGGCATATGTGAGGGGCGACATGGCGCTGGCAGCGGCCGCATAAATCAGGCATTCATATTAAGAAAAAAGCCTTTTCGTGGGGACAAATTCAATTAGCCGGGCAGCTGAGTAGAAAGTCCGGCCAAGTCGCATCAATTTCCCAGACATTTGTGCATAATTCATATCAGCCAATTAATGCAAGTGCTCGTCGAGGCCACTCCAGCTGATTGTGAATTTTAATTGCCCCCTTTGCCGCTGCTAATTACGAACACTGAATGCCCAGAAACCCATGCACATCATGCGCATGCATGAAGATGATTAGCATTCGGTATTGTTCGACCCGGCCAACCACAAGTAGCCTGCCTACTTAGTTCAGTGATGGTTAGGTTACCTTTGTGGGATGCTCCGACGTCGTGGCCAGCAAATTGGATGTGGGCTGTTTGAGCTGCTTGGGGGCCAGCAATCTGGCAGTGGCACTAACAAGCTGCCACTGTTTTGTGCCTCGACAGGTCTCTCAAGGATGTTTATGTGTGTAAGTGATATTTATTTGCACATTGCAGGCGAACGGCGGAAGCCGCGGCGACTAGCGGCTAAGCGGTTGCCCGGTTGACGGCACTTGACTGTCCGCCGGCGGCTGTTTGGGCATTAAAACGCGAACAGCGACACGCACACGAAGGGCAAGAATAATGTTGACGGTTTTCTCACGGGAATTCTCGAAGCAAACCGCACGCCTGAGTGGCCCAGACAAGACTGTTGGCGGTGCTGGCGAAAGGCTCTGGCCGCCGACGGAGGCCGCTGAAGACGCGCAGGCGCTGCCGAGGAAGAGCTGGCAACTGTTTCCTCATCCTAATTATGGTGATTGAAAACCACCGAGAAATTTACACCTGAAAGAGTCGGCGGACGGATTGACGGGCGGACAACTTCCGCTGCGGTTGCCGTCACTTGCACTTCCTTCCGGTAATTGATGGATCCCTGCGGTGGCTCAACATGACTAACCACACTGTCAGTGGCACGGCAAGGACCTCCAGTCAATTCTGGCTGCTTAAAATTGCCTGGCATTCAAGTCAGACAATTTGTTAACTGTTAAAAGGAGAGAAATAAATTTCTACTGATCGTTTCCTGTTGGAAAAGGTGAACTTCGGATCCTCCCAGCACTCAATAAACTATTTGAAAATAAAAAATTCCTTTTGATTTTGTTGGGAAACTCGACTAAGGTGCTTTCTTTGGCTTGCTGGTTGGTGGCGATAAAAACGCCCACACAACGGGCGCCGGGAATTGCGCCCGTCAGCTGATATTTTTGCCAGGGCAACCGAGGGGATTTGCTGAATGGAAACAGTTGAAGCGACAGCATAAAAAGTAAACACGAACCAAAGTTTTTTCCCCCCATTGAAAGCGACGGAATGACAACATGAAGCTTGTTTTCCCGGCGACCGGGGCCAAGGCAAAATGACACAATGTCAGTGTTCTGGGCCGGCCCCTGCCAGAGACACAATTTTCAATAAAACTACCAAACAGACAATCAAAAGCCACAACAATAACAAAACCAACTTTCGTGTCCGGCACTCGAAGGCGGCTCCTGCGTGAGGGGCGGAAATGACAGGCCATTTCAATTTGCATGCAGTTTGTGGCTCAGAACTGGAATCGCCTGCCGTCCACGGGGCGTGGACGTGATGTGTGTTTCCATACGCCCCGTTGTCTGGATGGACGCAATAAAAATGTAATTAATTTGCCCGGGGCCTCCTCTCTTTTTCCTCCTGTTTATTTCCCCTTATTGACGACTTTTATGCCACAGACAACAATTCCGATTGAAGTGTCAACCCATAAAAGTTCCTCTGCCTCTGCCCCACGTGCGCTTGTTTGTGTGTGTTTATTGTAATGTGACAGGGCTGTGAATTATGGCAGATGTTTGTGCGATTTCGCTCCGCTCGTCAGCCGTAAATATTTACCTCCGATCACCGAAAAGTAATCCCAATCTCTTCTGTGGGCGTGGCCCGGCCTGGCAATTAGAATTCGCCCGGCCATTTGTCTCTTCAGTCTTGTTATTTAATTGCCAGTGTCGCGACTCGGCGACTCGCCCACTGCCATCATCATCACCATCAGGTTGAAATTTAAGCAAACACGAAAGGACAATAATCGTTGCCGCTGGCCAACCGCCACGCCCAGTTGAATGGGCTTCGCTCATAAATTGCCCAAAACGAGAAACGGAAAAAACCCACAGCCGACCAAATGCAACAGGATCAACTGCCCACATGACTTGAGCCTAATTCCCTCTTTGAATAACTCAATCGGCTTAAGAGCCCGCCAACGACTCCAGCAGTGGTTAGGCAACCGGATGAGCGTCCTTTGGACAAAAGGAATTCCTGTAGTTGAAGTTGCGAAGGAGCAGCCAGCGAGTTTGGCCGACTCCCGCATTCTCTGTAATTTATATCGAATGGAATTGAAGTTTAGTCAATGCTAAAGATACAGAAAAGAAGTATAAGATTCATTGGCTTTATTAACCCAGCGACCTAAGCTTTCAGGCTTTGAATCCTTAAGCGGTGAAGCTGAGAACAAAACGATCCTTCGGGTGGGCGAAGCTCTTAACTTTCAGCTTAGATGAGAGCTCTTTGGATCCGCACACTCATTGGCAGTTGAAGTCCACCAGCTGCCTTATCTATTTATCCTTATATGATCCTTATTTCAAAGCACTTACCATTAGTTTCCTTGCTGCTGTTGCTGGCTTCCTTCTTTCTGTTGTTGGATTACAAATCGTGCGTTTCCTGGTTTAATTTTAAAGATTTTAACAAGAGAAGAAAAAAACACAAAATGACTTGCACTTTCCGATCGCGAGCAACTGCCGGAGGCCTCGTCCTGCCTTCCTTAAAAACACTTCAGGGGCCCAGCGATCTGAGCTTTTTGAGGTTCGAAGCTTTCAAGCTTTTGGTTCGAAAGCTTTGTTCTCAGAGCGGCCGACGGGGGTAAACGGCCATTCGGAGACAAGACAGACGGCCAGGTGGACAGACAAGCTGATGGACGGTCGGACAGACAGACGGATACGGCTAGATCGATTTCTCGTTAGATTCTAACTATATTGGAGGTAACTTTGGGGGGTCTACGGCATCTCCATCTCTATGTTCCTTGCTTTCGCACTAATAGCCAAAAAAATATATTTTTTTTTTTTGGTAAATATTTAATAAAAAATATTTTAAAAAGCAATATTCTAATTAATATCAATAACTGCTCTCCATAGTCATGGAAACTACATTTTCCGCCTGATTTTCGATTACATTGAAGATCCTGTGGTTTTTTTATTTTCTGAAGTGAATTTTTTTGGGCAAAAAACCGTAATCTTCGATTTTCCTTATTCCTGCACGGATTAAGTCGATCTTGGTGTCAAACGAAGGGGATTTGAAACAGGAACAACATTCTCATACAAGCTTTTGGGGTAGTTAAAATATTTTGGGAGTTATAACGATTTGAAAATTTGGCCAAATTTTGGGGGTCCGTTTTGGCATTTTTTTTCAAATCGAAATATCTCGAGAACCGCTGGACCGTTTTTAAAACGGATGGTCTCTATAGATGCTGCTTAGCGTTATTCTTCATATGAGGTCCTTCGCGCATGTTTTTCTCATGTCCTTCGTCCGTAATCGCCAAAACTTGATTCTCGCCTTATGGCTGCAGTTAGGCGATTGCTGATAGCTGAGGATTGTAGTTAACCTCTTGGCCTTTCCAAAACATATTTGACCTTTGACCTCTCTTGTTTAGTTTCTGAGATATAAGCAGCAGAAGGTGGCAATTTTCAAACGATCATAACTCTATAACCAATCGTGATAGGTCAAAGGTCCTATACGTGTTTTAGAAAGGTCAGATAGTAAGCTTTAATTATGCATTATTACTTTTTGAAAAGGTCAAGCGGTTACCGAGATATGAGCAACCAAAAATCGCCATCTTTAACTCATCATTTCTCAGAAACTAATTTAGAAAGGTCAAAGGTCAAATACGTTTTGGAAAGGTCAAAAGGTCCTCTACAATGCCCAACTATCAGAATTCGCCTAACAGTAGCCAAACCGCGGAAATCGATTATTGGCATTTACGGACGAAGGACATGAGCTACGCATGCGGAAAGGACCTCATCTGAAGAATAACGGTACATAGCATCCATAGAGACCATCCGTTTCAAAATCGGTCCAACGGTTCTCGAGATAATCCAATTTGAAAAAAATTCCAAAACGGACCCCCCAAGTTTGCAAAAATTTCAAATGCCTATATCTCGAGAACCGCTGGACCGATTTCAAAACGGATGGTCTCTAT
>JBAMCP010001089.1:1793-15636 GCA_037075105.1 Lissocephala sabroskyi | reverse complement strand
CTCCTGGCCAACGAATCCACGCCCTTCTCCCTCAACCCCACGGACGGTGTGCTCCGCGTCACCGATGCTCTCGACAGGGAACTTCGCTCATCTTATCTCCTGCACATAACCGCCCGGGACCGCGGCGAGCCACCGCTCGCCACCGAAATGCAGCTGCTGGTCCGCATTCTCGACGAGAATGACAACAGCCCCATCTTCGATCCTAAACAGTACATGGCCTCGGTGGCCGAGAACGCCAGCATCGGGGCAATGGTCCTACAGGTCTCCGCCACCGACGTGGACGAGGGCAACAACGGCCGCGTGCGCTACTCGATATCTGCCGGGGATGAGAACCACGACTTCAGCATCAGCGAGGACACGGGAGTGGTGAGAGTGGCCAAGCTCAACTACGAAAGGAAGGCTCGGTATGCTCTCACCGTGCGGGCCGAGGACTGCGCCGATGCCGACAGCCCGGAGGGTGTAATGGGCGGCAAGCGATCCTCCTCGCATTTGCCCACCTACGAGTCGCGCTTCGACACCGCCGAGCTGAGCATTGTGATCACCGACATCAACGACAATCCGCCGACCTTCTTGGACTCGCCGTACCTCACGTACGTGATGGAGAACACGATCCCTCCCAACGGCGGCTATGTGCTGACCGTGGAGGCCTACGATGCGGACACAGCGCCGTTGAACTCTCAAGTGCGCTACTTCCTCAAAGAGGGCGACTCGAATTTGTTCAAGATCAACGCTTCGACGGGGGAGATTGCCCTGCTGAGGCCCTTGGATCGCGAACAGCAGAGCGAATATATTCTCACTCTGGTGGCCATGGACACCGGCTCGCCACCGCTCACCGGGACAGGCATTGTGCGGGTGGAGGTCCAGGACATGAACGACCACAGCCCGGCCTTTGATCGCCAGTCGTATTTCGCTAGTGTTGAGGAGAACCTGCCCGTGGGCACGGTTGTGCTGCAGCCGCTGGCCAGCGACAAAGACGCCGGCTTGAATGCCAAGCTCCGGTTTACTCTCCTGGGCGAGCACATGGCTCGTTTCCACATCGATCCGGACACGGGTGAGATCTCCACGGCTGCGGTTTTGGACCGCGAGCAAACCCCCGTCTACCACTTGACTTTGATGGCCCAGGACAGCTCAATCACCGAGCCGCGGGCCACCTCCGTCAACCTCACGGTCACGGTGACCGACGTAAACGACAACGCCCCAAAGTTCGCCCAGAAGTCCTTCAACATCGTCGTACCGGACAAGATCCGCAGCGGGGACTTTGTGTTCGGGGCCACGGCCCAGGATGCCGACGAAGGCCTCAACGCTTTGGTCGTGTACAACATCAGCGGCAAGGACCAGCAGTTCTTCGACATAAACCCCACTTCCGGGGCCATCAGCACGCGCACGGAGCTGATCAGCCAGCGGAAAACCAACATCGATTTGATCTACAGCCTTGTGGTCCATGCCCGCGATCAGGGCGAGCAGCCGCAAAGCTCCTCGGCGGATTTGACCATCCTGCTAAGGCCAGCGGAGCTGTTCCCCGTCTACTCCTACATGCCCAACACTCAGTTTATACTGCCCGAAGATGTGGCCAGCGGCGAGACCATCGTCAAGTTGGTGGCCACCTCGCCCAAGAAGGGCTCGGCCAGCATTATCCGCTATGCCATTGCCGGCGGCAATTTGGGCGATGCTGTGCGCGTGGATCCTGTCAGCGGGGTCCTCACCATCGGCAAGGATGGCCTCGACTACGAGCTGGCCCATCAGTACAAGATTTGGGTGGAGGCAGCCGACTCGGACCGCCCCAGCCTGCGCAGCGTGGTCCAGCTGACGATCAACGTGACCGACGCCAACGACAATGCCCCCGAAATGGAGCAGCTCATCTACAAGGCGCAGGTGCTGGAGGAGGAGACCCCACCACAAACGATAGCCGTGGTACGGGCCCGGGATCGGGATTCGGGCGACAACGGGGAGCTCACCTACCGCCTGGTCAACGACTATGAGGGCACCTTCGAGATTGACGCTGACTCGGGGGAAATCTTCACCACAATGCGACTGGATCGCGAGCAGATCAGCGACTATACCTTGGTGGTGGAGGCAGTCGACCAGGGAGTGCCCCAGTTGACGGGGACGGCCAGCGTTTTGCTGCATCTGCTGGACAAGAACGACAACCCGCCCAAGTTCACGCGCTTGTTCTCTGTGAACGTCACGGAAAATGCGGAAATCGGCCACTTTGTGATCCGCGTGACCTCCTCGGACCTGGACCTGGGCGAGAACGCCAATGCCACCTACACATTCACGGAAAATCCCGGCGAGAAGTTCAAGATCGAGCCGATCAGCGGCAACATCACCGTGGCCGCCCACCTCGACCGCGAGCAGCAGGATGAATACATCCTGAAAGTGGTGACCTCTGATGGCGCCTGGCGGGCCGAGACCCCCATCACCATCACCATCCAAGACCAGAACGACAATGCCCCCGAGTTCGAGCACAGTTTCTACAGCTTTAACTTCCCGGAGCTGCAGCATCCGGTGGCCTTTGTGGGCCAGATCCTGGCCACCGATCGCGACAAGCAGGGCCCCAATTCGGTGATCTCGTACTCGCTGCAGCAGCCGTCGCCGGTGTTCAGCATTGACCCGGCCACCGGGGAGATCTACAGCAAGAAGAAGATCCGCTACAAGCACTCGCCGTACGGCAGCTCCCCGGAGAACCTGTACGCCTTGACCATTCTGGCCACGGACAACGGCAAGCCGCCGCTGTACTCTGAGTGCCTGGCCAACATCAACATCGTAGACACAAACAACAATCCACCAAAATTCGAGCAGGGCGAATACCTTTCCCCGCTGCCGGAGCATGCGCGGCCGGGCCAGCGAATTGTGCGGGTCTCGGCGCTCGACCTCCAGGACGTGGGGGTGAATGCGGAGGTGGACTACGCGCTGGTCAGCGCCAATCTGAGTGCCTACTTTGCCATTGGCAAGAACGATGGTTGGATTTCGCTGGTCAAGCCGCTGGATGTGCCGGCCAAGTATGAATTCCATTTGACGGCCAAGGCCACCGACCGCGGGGTCCCTCCGCTGAGCGACCAGGCGCGGGTGACGATTGTGGTGACCGGGGAGAATCGCTATGCCCCCAAACTGGCGGCCACCAGCCACCAGGTGACCATACCCGAAAACGAGCACGTGGGCTCTACCATCCTCACCGTCAGCGCCACGGACCAGGACGAAGGGCCGAACGGCCTTTTGCGCTATGCCATTTCCGGCGGAAACGAGCGGGAGGAGTTCAGCGTCAACGAACGCACCGGCGCCATACGCGTCGTCCAGCCCCTCGACTATGAGGCCGTCCAGGAGTACCACCTGAATGTGACGGTGACGGACTTGGGCTTCAAGCCGCTGACTGCCGTGGCTTTGGTGACCATCCTGCTGACCGACGTCAACGACAATCCGCCGGTGTTCAATCAGACCGAGTACCATGGCTACATTCCGGAGAACCGGCCGGCGGGCACTTTCGTCTTCCAGGCCCAGGCCACCGACGCGGACTCGCAGAAGAACGCGGTGATCCACTACGCTTTGACCAGCGGCTCGGATCGGCATTACTTCAGCATCAATATGACCAGCGGCGAGGTGTCCTCGGCCACGGCCTTCGACTACGAAGAGCGGCGCTCCTACAGCCTCCAGCTGAAGGCCTCCAACCCGGACTCGGCCATGGAAAGCTATGCCACCCTCCATGTCCATGTGACGGGCGTGAACGAGTTTTACCCGCAGTTCCTGCAGCCGGTCTTCCACTTCGATGTGTCTGAGACCTCGCTGGTCGGCGCCAAGGTGGGCGCAGTCCAGGCCACCGACAAGGACAGCGGCGAAGACGGACGCGTGTACTATCTGCTGGTGGGGGCCAGCAATGATCGCGGCTTTGGAATCAACGCCCACACGGGCATGCTGCATGTGGCCCGCCACTTGGATCGGGAGACCCAGAACCGCGTGGTGCTCACGGTGATTGCCAAGAACTTTGGCAGCATCCGCGGCAACGACACCGACGAGGCGCAGGTGATCATATCGATCCAAGACGGCAACGATCCGCCGGAGTTTGTCAAGCGTTACTACACCGCCAGTTTGTCGGAGGCATCGGCGGTGGGCACCAAGGTGGTCACGGTCAAGGCTGTGGACAAGGACATACGGCCGCAGAACAGCCAGTTCAGCTACTCGCTGATCAACGGCAACCTCAAGCAGTCCTTCAAAATCGACCCGCAGACGGGCGACATTGAGACCGTGCGGCGGCTGGACCGAGAGGACATTGCCCACTACGATCTGATTGTGGGGGCCATTGACACAGGACTACCGCCGCAAACAGGCAGCGCCACGGTGCGCATTGAACTGGAGGATATCAACGACAATGGACCCACCTTCCCGCCCGAGGGCCTCGTCGGTTACATAGCCGAAAACGAGCCGCCGGGCACAGTGATTATGACGCTGGCCGCCACCGACCCCGACCTGCCCAGGAACGGGGGACCCTTCAGCTATCAGCTGGTGGGCGGCAAGCACAAGTCCTGGCTGTCTGTGGACCGCCAGACGGGCGTGGTGAAGTCTTCTCTTAGCTACGACCGCGAGATGACCCCCTCGCTGGAGGTCCTGGTCGAGGTGGAGGACAGCGGCAAGCCCCGCCAACGAGCCCAGCACACGCTGACCATCAAGATCGTCGACCAGAACGACAACCCCTCGTCTCCGCGGACGGTCCAGGTCCTGGTCAGCCTCTTCAACGGCGAGTTGCCCGCCAACACTAAACTGGCCGACGTGCGCCCCAACGATGTGGACACCGTGGGCAACTACCACTGCCGCCTGCAGGGCCCACTCACCGGCGGCCTGACCATCCCCAGCGGCTGTGATCTCTTCACCACCGCCCAGACCACCCCCATGGCCCACAGCTACACGGTGGTGGGCAACGATGGCAAGCACGGCGATGTGGCCTCCCAAGTGTCGCTGAGCTACCAAAGCTTCGACAGCGCGGCCCTGGCGAATGCAGTTTCCTTGCTGGTGAGAAACATGACAGCCTCGCGGTTCCTGGGCCAACACTACCGGGCGGTTGAGGAGCTGCTGAAGTCCCGCCTGGAATCTTCAGAGCAACTACAGCTGCTGGGCCTACTCGAGGTGAACGAGACCAGCGTGGAGGCCTTGCTAATGGTGCGCTCTGGGAAACGCTACCAGCCACCGGCCCAGCTCCTCGAGCGGCTAAGGGAGAAGCGGTCAGCCCTGACGGAGTTGCTGCAGCGGGAAGTGGTCATGGGCTACGATCCCTGCTCCTCGCCGCACATCTGCATCAATGGCGGGGTGTGCAGCGCCTTTGTCCACCTGCGCGACCAACGCAAGTTCAGCATCATCGACAGCCCTGCGCTGGTCGTAAGCGGCCCCCAGCTAATCCATGACTACCGCTGCCAATGCTCGGAGGGCTTTGTGGGCGAGCAATGCGACCGCCGGCAGGACCCCTGCCTGCCCAGCCCCTGCCACGGCCAGGCCGAGTGCCGCCGCCTGGGCTTTGACTACCAGTGCGTGTGCCCGGCCCACCGCGAGGGCAAGCAGTGCCAGCGGGAGCGCGGCGATGCCTGCTGGGGCAAGCCCTGCCGGAATGGCGGCAGCTGCCAGCACAGCCCTGATGGAGCCTCCTACTTCTGCCTGTGCCGGCCCGGCTATCGCGGCACTCAGTGCGAGAGCGTGGCCGACTCCTGCCGGCCCAATCCCTGCCTGCACGGCGGCCAGTGTCTGACTTTGAAGCCGGGCTACAAGTGCAGCTGCTCGGCGGGTCGGCATGGCCGGCACTGTGAAAGGTTCAGCTACAGTTTCGAGCAGTTGTCTTATATGAGCTTCCCCTCGCTGGAGGCCTCGACGAATGACATTTCGCTGGTGTTTGCCACGACGAAGCCGACGGGATTGCTGCTCTACAACTACGGAGTGCAGAGCGGCGGGCGGTCGGACTTCCTGGCCATTGAACTGGTGCGCGGGCAGGTTTACTTTTCGTCGGGTGGAGCCCGCTCGGCTATTACTACGGTGGTGGCTGGTCGCCAGGTGGCCAATGGTGGCTGGCATAAGGTCACCGCCACGCGCAATGGCAGGATTATGTCGCTGAGCGTGGCCAAGTGCCAGGAGTCCGGCGAGGTGTGCGCCGAATGCCAGCCCGATGATCCCAGCTGCTATGCGGACGAAGTGGGCCCCTTGGGGTGAGTAGAAAATCCCGATTGACAGTCCATTTTATTAATTTCTTGTGTGTTTTTAGGACTTTAAACTTCAACAAGCAGCCTTTGCTAATTGGCGGCCTGCCGGCAGTGGATCCTTTGCTAGAGCGTCCTGGGCAAATCCACAGCGACGATCTGGTCGGCTGCGTCCACAGCGTGTCCATTAACGGGCGCTCGCTGAACCTCAGCACGCCGCTGGAGCAGCGCGGCATTCAGCCAGGCTGCAACCGCCAGGAAGGTCCTTGCCAGCCCTCGCTGGCCGCCGAGCACTGCGGACTCTACGCCGATCAATGCATCGACCGCTGGTCGCGTTCGCTTTGCCAGTGCGGCGGTCATTTGCGGGCCCCCGACTGCGGCGACTCTTTGGAGCCACTGACGCTGGCAGGCGGGGCCTTCATCTCCTTCAAGATCTCCGAGCAGCACCGCCGCCTGCAGCTGCTGGACAACCTCTACCATGGCAACGATCCTTGGTCTGAAGAGCGCGAGTTCCGCCAGCGCCGCTTTACCCACCCGCGGAATCTCACGTCCGCCTCGCAGACCTACGAGCCGCCCAAGATCCTGAGCCTGCTCTTTCGTACCTTCAAGTCGAACGGCCAGCTGCTCTACGCTGCCACCAACGACATGTACACCTCGTTGGCTCTGGTCGAGGGCCGTCTGGTCTACTCCACGAGGAAGCAGTTGGCAATCAACATGACCATCGCCGCGGATGGCGGCCTGCACGACGGCAAATGGCACAACGTCAGCCTGCACAGCGAAAGCCGCGTGCTGCACGTTTTGCTGGATGGCCGGCGAGTCGGCGAGGAGCTGGACGTGGCCGGGGTCCATGATTTCCTCGATCCTTACCTCACCAGCTTGAGCGTGGGCGGTGGAGCGCCCAAGGATTTGCTGGGCGTCGACGAATTCGGCGGCTGCCTGGCCAACTTCACGGTCAATAACGAACTGCAGCCGTTAAACGGATCAGGCACCATTTTCCCCGATGTCCTCATCCAGGGCAAAGTGGAATCAGGCTGCACGGGGGCCATCGGCCTGGATGCCGCCCAAGTGGCCGACCCGCTCAGCATTGGCATCACTTTGGTCATAGTCTTCTTCGTGATATTGGTGGTGGCCATTCTCGGTTCCTACATCATCTACCGCTTCCGCGGCAAGCAGGAGAAGATCGGCAGCCTCAGCTGCGGGGTTCCTGGCTTCAAAATCAAGCACGGCGGCGCCATGCTGGGCAGCGGGGCCAGCGTCTCCCAGAGCCAAGCGGACCATGTGCTGGCCCGCAATCTGCATGCCAGTGACCCGCATCCAACGCCAGGCAGCGATCATTTGCGGCCACCCAGCCACCATCTGGTCGGCCCCGAGCTCATCACCAAGAAGTTCAAGGAGCGCAGCGAACTGCCGCCCACAGCCGAGCATCCGCAGCCGCAGCAGCGACCCCAGCGCCCGGACATCATCGAGCGCGAGGTGGTCGGCAAAAGCCCGCCCATCCGCGAGGAACACCATCTGTCCATCCCGCCACCCAACCAAGTGCTGCACCCCCTGGACCATTCCAGTTCGGTGGACCTGGGCTCGGAGTATCCGGAGCACTACGACCTGGAAAACGCCAGCTCCATAGCGCCCTCGGACATTGACATTGTCTACCACTACAAGGGCTACCGGGAGGCCGGTGGCATGCGCAAGTACAAGGCCACCTCGCCGCCGGTGGCGGCCTACACGCACCACAAGCACCAGAGCTCGGCCACGCAGCAGCAGCACCGCCACTCGCCGCGCCATGCGGTCAATGGGCCGTTTGTGCCGCGAGTGCCCAACCAGGGAGGCCAGCCGCCGCCCACCAGCTCGAGGACCCACCAGAGCACACCGCTGGCCCGGCTGTCGCCCAGTTCGGAGCTGAGCTCGCAGTGTCGCATACTCACGCTGCAGGACATTTCGGGGAAGCCGCTGCAGAGCGCGCTGCTAGCCACCACCTCCAGTTCAGGCGGTGTGGGCAAGGATGCCTTGCATAGCAACAGCGAGCGGAGTCTGAACAGCCCGGTGATGTCCCAGTTGTCCGGTCAGAGTTCCAGTGCGAGTCGCCAGAAGCCGGCCACTGCCAGCCAGCAGCCGCAGTCGGCCATGGGCCTGACGGCCGAGGAGATCGAGCGGCTCAATGTGCGTCCGCGGACCTCGAGCCTGGTGTCCACCCTGGATGCCGTCAGCTCGAGCAGCGAGGCCCCCCGAGTGCCTGGGGGAGCCCTGCATCTGGCGTTGGGCGGCGGCATGCACAGCACCGACGTGGATGCCCACAGCTCCACATCGACGGACGAGAGCGGCAACGACAGCTTCACCTGCTCGGAGATCGAGTACGACAACAACAGCCTCAGCGGGGACGGCAAATACTCGACCAACAAGAGTCTGCTGGATGGACGGAGTCCGGTGGCCCGCGCTCTGAGCGGCGAGCCCAGTCGGAATGCCAATGTGGTTAAGACGCCGCCAGTGCCGCCGCATGCCTACGACGGCTTCGACTCTTCGTTCCGCGGCTCGCTCAGCACGCTGGTGGCCAGTGATGACGATCTGACCAACCATCTCAGCGACATCTATAGGAAGGCCAACGGGGCGGCCTCGCCCTCGGCCACCACTTTGGGCTGGGAGTATTTGCTCAACTGGGGGCCGAGCTATGAGAATCTGATGGGCGTGTTTAAGGACATTGCCGAGCTGCCGGACACTGGCAGCCCTCAGCTGCAGCAGCAGAACGTGTCGACTCTTCGTATACCGGCGAGCAGCGCCCAGAAGGCCCCCGAGGAGTACGTTTGAGCGGTGAAAGGGAGGGTCCTTCTGCAATTCCTGTAAATTGAGTTGTAAATTTTTGTATTCGTGTAGCAACTAAGCCCATCGCCATTCCATTTCGCAATGTACAACGAACCGCAACTTAGGCTAGATTAGTTTTAAGGGAAATCAGCGCAAATTGACCTTCGCACCCAACCGGTCGGCGGTCCTATCGACGAATCTGCGACGCCTTGTATCAAGGCCACACATCCTACGAATTTCATTTTGTATTGCCCTCGACTGACAGACGCGCCACAAGTTAACTGCCAATAGAAGTCCGTAGTTCGCTTTCTACAACCGAAAAAGGTTGGTGGTCTACAAGTCTACGTGCTATATTAACTGTATAGATATATAGATTTTCGGAGTTTATTTTAATTGCCATTTTGTCCTAAACTTGTAAATGCTCATCGCTCTTTAATTTATTAAAAATCAAACAAGCGCCCACTTCGTTAGGTTTAACACCCGAAACTGCTAATCTTCTGTAATGCCTAGAAAATCTACTATATGGAACTTCCATCCATACGATAGTCCTTCTATGTGTCTAGTGTAAGTGTTAAGCAAATAAAACTATCTAGTAAATAATAAAAATCAAGTTTGTTTCCATACGAATCGTGGTCCCGAAAAGCGGGCAGTATTCCCCCCAGGGGAATGAGGAATACGGAAACCAATCCAATTAAATTGGAATTAATAATCTATTAGCCTCCTTGGGATGCAATATAAAATGGATCTTATCTATGTGCCACAGAGTTTATAAAAACAATCTAAGCCAAACGTCCTGCTTTTCATACAGTCAAATGATTGTGACTAGAATGTCCTACCCTATATTCCTTAGTTCCTTGTACCCATTTACCCCAGCAGGGTATAGAAATCGGAAGAACTCTTAATTACGCCCGGAATGGGGTATCCAGTAACAAACATAGAAGATAAGTTGGATCCGCTGGTTGAGTATGAATATTAATTTAATGGTTGTGATCTTAATTATAAGGAAATATTTCATATAAGGAAAACGTGTTTGATTGTTCCATTATAATTACCAGCTGGTCTCTTGTCAGGGGATCAATCTAATTATTTCGGCTAGCTTTTGACAAATCAGTCTCCGTTCCGCGAAATTGTGTCTTATCAGCTATTGTAGAATGAGCTTCCTGCTAATCTCGTGTCAGAGTTCCTACAAAAGGTGTGGCACTTCATGGGAACAATAAATACGGCAAGTTTACAGTTATGTTAGTTTATTGATATGAATCTTAGGGTACTTATGTAGGCAGCTTCTCAGAGCGGCCATTATAAATAAATTCGGCAAGTTTTCCAATCCATGCTCATTCGATTTGGAGCCCTCTCACCACCTGACCCATTTGGAAGGCAGACTTAAGCGTTTCTGATTTTATTTTATTGAAAACAAAAAATGGAAAGCACAGTTTTTTAACCACTTAATTACTTGATGCGTACCAAACTTGCATAAAATTCACGGCGCTGTAAGGAATGCGATGCAGGTAATCGAGAATGCGGTTGCCGTTTAGCGAGATCTGATAATGGAGCTGCGTCACTTGAATTCGCAGCGAAATTGGTTCATTAATTTGAACCATTTCAAGCTCAATCGGCCTGACCTCGTTATTCCACATTCCTTGGTACTTGTTGTTAACCTTAACAAATTTTTTGGATAGGTTTATAGAGATGTGCAGAGCAACAGTGACCGCCTTTTGGTCGGGTAAAAGGTTAACAGTAAATCTGAAGAAGATAAGATCATTGGATCGACCGAAGGTAGCTCCTCACAGCTAAGAACTTACCCTGTAAGATTTGAAGGCAATGTTACGTTGAATTCAAGGACATCATCAACGCTTAAGGGACCAATTGGATTAAAGTAATGATGAAACGGAACGTTTTTGGTGTGACTGAATTTTAAATTATTTTCAGACAGTATTTCAGTAATTGGAGGGATAGGTCTCGTCCACGGTGCTGAGAACACTACAGCTTCAGTTAGTGGTTTCCATGTTGGCAAAAATGAACTCTGAACCACCTCTTCTTCATCTTCCACGTTGTTCACCAATTCCCCTTGACTTGCGATAAAGCAAGTTAGGAATACAGCCATGAAAATCCACGATATTTGCATTGTTGAAAGAGCCCGGCGATGAACACAGACTTAAACTGAGGAATCACGGGGAACCGTCGCTTATATACAATTTGATTTTTGTCTCATCAGAAATTTAAAAATTTATTTAGCAATGCAGAAATGCAAGTCATTTTATTGAGATTAAAATTCTCATAATTCGGAAAAAATATTCTTGGGAACAATGACGAATTAATTCCTAGGAATTAATTCATCGCAGTGCCCTAACCCAAATTGACACTGACCCAACGAAATTCTTGCGATTCTGATAAGACTTCTTATAATTCATTTTGGTCAGAAGGTTTTCTTTGATGCCTAGAAAATCTGCTATACAGAGCTTCCCCCAACCACATCTACATATGTGTTTCGTGGGGAAGTGTGAAGCAAATAAAACTACCTAGTAAATAATAAAAATCAAGCTTGTTTCCATACGAATCGTTGTCCTAAAAAGCGGGCAGGGATTTTTCTCGCCAGGGAAATAAAATAAAAGCTGGAGAAGAGCGCTCAAATATTCAAATTGGAATTAATAATCTATTAGCCTCCTTGGGAAACAATATAAAAAGGATCTTATCTATGACCGACACAGCTCTTCATACAGCTAGGTGGACTAGAATGTCCTACTCTCTTTTACTTACTTCCTTATACACATTCACCCCAGCTGGGTATAGAAATCAAAGGAACTCTAAATTACGCCCAAAATTGGGTATCCGGTAACAAGAACGGAAGATAACTTATCCGCTGGTTGAGTTTGAATAATAATTTGATGTTCGTAATCTTAATCATTAGGAAATATTCCCTATAAGGATACCTTGTTTGATTAATCCATTTTGATCACCAGCTGGTGTCTCTGGTCAACGGATCAATCGGCTTATTTCGGCTGACGTGTATTTGTACATTTAGTTTAATATATAATCCAAATCTGTCTCCGTTTCGCGGAATTGTGTCTTATCTGCTAAAATGTGCTCCCTGCTAATCTAGTCTCACGGATCCTACAAAGCGTTTCTGATTTTGATTTATTGAAAACAGAAAGTGAATAGCACTGTTTTGTAACCACTTAATCACTTGACGCGTACCAAACTTCCATAAAATTCACGGCTTTGTAAGGAATGCGATGCAGGTAATCAAGAATGCGGTTGCCGTTTAGCGAGATCTGATAATGGAACTGTTTCACTTGAATTTGCAGCGAAATTGGTTCATTAATTTGAACCATTTCAAGCTCAATCGGTCGGATCTCGTTATTCCACATTCCTTGGTACTTGTTGTTAATCTTAATATATTTTTTGGATGGGTTTATAGAGATGTGCAGAGCAACAGTGTCCTCCTTTTGGTCGGGTAAAAGGTTAACAGTAAATCTGAAGAAGAGAAGATCATTGGATCGACCGAAAGCAGCTCCTCACAGCTAAGAACTTACCCTGACAGATGTGAAGGCAACTTTACGTTGAATCCAAGGACATCATCAACGCTTAAGGGACCAATTGGATTAAGGTAATGACGGAACGGAACGTTCTTGGTGTAACTGAACCTTAAGTTATTCTCAGAGAGTATTGCAGAATTTGAAGGGACAGTTCTTATCCACGGTCCTGAGAACACTCCATTAGTTGGTGGTTTCCATGTTTGCGGAAATGAACTCGGAACTACCTCTTCTTCATCTTCCACGTTGTTCATCCATTCCCCTTGACTTGCGATAAAGCAAGTTAGGAATACAGCCATGAAAATCAACGATATTTGCATTGTTCAAAACGCCCTGCAATGTACACTGACTTTAACTGAGAATCAATGTCTCTTAAATACAATTTGGTTTCTGTCTTATCAGAAGTTTAAAAATGTATTTACCAATGCAGAAATGCAAGTCATTTTATTGAGGTTAAAATTCTCATAATTCCTAGGAATGAATTAATCGCAGTGCCCTAATCCAAATCGACGCTGACCCCACGGAATTCTTGCGAATCTGATAAGAATTCTTATAATTCATTTCAGCCAGAAGGTTTTCTTTAATGCCTAGAAAATCTGCTACACAGAGCTTCCCCCATCTCCCTTCCTAGGAAGTGTTAAGCAAATAAAACTATCTAGTAAGTAATACAAATAAAGTTTGTTTTACTAAGAACTACAAAATTGCATACGAATCGTTGTCCTGAAAAGCGGGCAGGGATTTTCCCGCCAGGGAAATAAAATAAAAGCTGGAGAAGAGCGCTCAAATGTTTAAATTGTAATTAATTATCTATTAGCCTCCTTGGGATACAATATCAAAAGGATCTAATCTATGACCCACAGAGTTTATAAAATCAATCGTAGCCAAACGTCCTGTTTTCATACAGTCAGATGGGCGTGACTAGAAATATTCCCTATAAAGATACCGTGTTTGATTGTTCCATTACTATGATCACCAGCTCTGGTCAGAGGATCAATCTGATTATTTCGGCTGACGTATATTTGTACATTTCATTCGGTCTCCGTTCCGCAATATTGTGTCTTATCTGCTAGAATGTGCTCCCCGCTAATCTAGTCTCACCTTTTCTACAATTTAATGGTGTATCACTTCATGGGAATAATACAAGTATTTAGTCTTTGGGTACTTAGCTTCCTTCTCAGGGCGCCCATTATAACTAAATTCGGCACGTTTTTCCGTGACACCATCTGACCCATTTAAAGGCAGACTTAAGCGTTTCTGATTTTGATTTATTGAAAAAAGAAAGTGAATAGCACTGTTTTGTAACCACTTAATCACTTGACGCGTACCAAACTTCCATAAAATTCACGGCTTTGT